>JACXIV010000083.1:974214-1046747 GCA_014737475.1 Bombus confusus
TTTTAATTATTTTATTATAGCGTTAAATTGTGATTAGTTTGCAATATTTGAGGGTATCCTAAATGCTTAATAATTAAACATGATAATAATCATATTTAATGTGCTTTAAAAAGGCCCAATGAAAAATTTACAGCATATGCATTTTTTATATTTTTTCATGAAAATAGTTTCTTAGAATTTTATTATATGTTAGATATATAATCTACGATGTATAAAGATATATTAAATTTTTTATATAAATAATTGTTATTTAATAATTAACGTATTTTTTTTATTATCGAATTTCATATTTTCTAATTATTCTAATGATCTTAATTTTCCTTAATAATTGTAGTAAATGTTCTTCTTTAATGAAGAAATGTTAAAAGAAAAAGTTTTACATTTTGCGTTATAAATTAAAAAGTACATTAGAGCACATTTTATTTTGATGATTAAAGTGCATGCTGTATAGCGTATATATATATGTGTATATATATATATATGTATATATATATATATATAATTACAGAGTTAAAAATTTTATTTTGAAATAGTTAAAACTTTTCCTTCTATTTTTTTCATAACTGTATATCCTCCTTTATCCTTTTGATCCTTAAATCCTTTACTTTAATTATGTGTTTTATTCCTAATCCCTTTCCCCTATCAACGCACATCTTACAGGCCCAAAGTTCAAGAACCATGCAGTATAAGATGCTCAACCAGTATGGGGTTGATACCAAGCTTACAATGTCGCGTGTGTCTGTGTTTATATCATCCTGAGTGTGTTGGTGGTATGGAATTTCCAAGAAGTGACAATTATGTTTGCAAGGTAAGTTTTTTTATAACAAAAGATGTTTGTAAATTTATTTTAACTTAATAAGCAATTTTCATATCAATATTCTGTGATAATATTCTTTTATAGTATCATGTGTAAACAATATAATTTGTTTTGCAATTTTGAGATTCCTTTTTTAAATATCATACATACTTTGATATATTATTTAAAAAGTTTATTTTTAGTCCTTCACTTATGTTTTATTAAATACATTTTAATAAATTAAATAACAAATTTTCAATACACGTTGGCTGACAGTAATGATATGTTTTAAATAAATCGCGTTAATTTTGTTGTAGAATTGTCAACAGGATACTAATGAATCTCGTCAGTCTCAAACAAATCCATCTTTGACACCTCCTCCACTGATACCAATTAGTATGCTAAATGCACAAAATACAAAATCAAAACATCAAGTAATTCCAAGTCCTCCAAAACTTCATCGAATACCCAAATCTGATAATGCAGATTCACAATCGCGGAATGCTACTAAAGTTCCAAAAACATCCTCTGTGACAAAACATTCCCTTTTAAATTCAGATAATAAAGAAAGCAGTTGGTTTGCTCAAGCAGAAAACGAATTTTTACAAAGTCATGATGGAATTTTACCAAAACCGGCCCAGAATATTGCTCTAATGGGAGGCAAGAGATATATTGTTGTACCAAAAAATAATGCTATGGCTGTTCAGCCAGCTATAACAGTGAAACCTGATAGAATTGGTGATAAACCTCCTATACTTCAGGATGGTACACTTATGGATATATCAAACGCTGTTGACAATTCTATGTCCATAAAAGCACGTACTACTTTAACAAAAAAATTTGTGGAGAAAGATGCTTTTGATAAATCAATTGATAAAGATATGTCAAAAGATTTATCGCATACTGGACTTCCACCAAGTTCCATAATGGAGAAAACCAATGAAACGTGCAATAATAATGATAGAACTGATATATTGACTGCAACTAAATCACAAAATGACTTATCTAGTACAACAGATTTTGCAATAGAAAGTAAGAAATCAGAAAATTGTAACACAGCTGAAAAGAAGAGTATAGTAAATAATTCAAATACAACTAACACAAATAATGACTTATTTAAAGTAGATACACAACATTCTGTGACAAGTAGTTCGTGTACTGTTAAAATAAGCAGCAAGTAAGTGTTTGTTTCTCAAACACACATATATATTTGTTTTACTTCCATTTTTTAAATATTTTCTCCAAATAAGTTAAGGCAACTCTCTTTTGAGGTTTTGGCAGTTGCTTTGTACATATTGTATTTACAAGATATACGTGTTTTTCAGTGATTAATTTTATATCATGTATGTGTATATATATAAAGTATTTCATCTATTCGAATATTTTTATAAATTTTGTAGAATTATTTCTATACAATGATTCTATAGAATTATAAAAAAAATAATATATGAAAGTACATATCTTTTTCGTGTCATATAAAATTTATAAAAATAGTATTGTAAATGCAATATATACTGACGTTTATTATATTTGGAAATATAAAAGTTCGAGGTGGAAAATGAATTTGATTTTATCTTGTGATCGAAGCACACTGCCTTAGCTTCTTAGAAATGCGGCCAAATTTTTGAGACATGTGAAAAATGAGCAAAACAATCACATATCGTTGGTTCTTGCAGGTATTATGTAATTGTAGTATCAAAGTAAAAGTTTGTATTTTAATTGAAAGCCTTTTCTAAAAATGTTTGCGGCAAATTGGACAATACATCATTTACATTCATGCTACAATTACAAATACAGCTACTGATAAGTGCTTCAGTGGAAAAAATCTAATTCATTTTTACTTTTTATATTTACAGATATAAAGACATGTGCGAGCTGAAACACAAAAAAACTCTTAGTGCGTTTTCCCAAAAACGTCCGAAAATCCTTGTTCCTCATGACTTTCACCTCCTATTTATGTTTGTTTTTTTGTTACTATACCTTCATTCAATTTTAGAACAATTAATTTTCGACCTTTGAAACTCTTTTCAGAGGCTTTTATTTACATTTAATTATTTTCCATTTAACATAGCTGGTATAAAATTATTGATTATTATTATTGTAAATCATTGGTCCTTTAAAAGCCTCTTTAAAAATCATAATACTCTTTCATTAAATAAAAGATTTCATCAATAGTGTAAAAGTAGTTTCGTTTTTTTAAAAATATAACCAACATCATACATGTAAGAGACGATACCCTTATTATATAGGCCAGTTTTTTTTTTGTGGAAGAAATCATCTAAAAATATTTTTATTTTAATACTTTCAGAAGGAAACAAGTTCGTCAGGAAAAAGAACAACAGCAGCATTTTATGGATTCAGTGTGTGCTGGTTATCATGCATTGCTGCGCATTTTTCAATACCTTAAGGTACAAGAATTACTCCGTGCTGCAAGAGTGTGTAAAATGTGGCGAGATCTGGCTGCGCATCCTTCTCTGTGGAAGACTGTACGAATGAAAAATAGTCAAGTAACAGATTGGGATGGCTTAGCAGATACATTACAGAGGCACGGTACTCAACATTTAGATCTTCGAAAAATGCTTGTAGCAGGCGAATCTGACAGCATTTGGGAGAAGTTTTTAGTAGTAATACCACGTGTATCTAGCCTTGTCAAATTAGAATTATGTAAATGTCCTGTGATGGTTGTTGAAGAAGTTATTAGAAATTGTCCTCAATTAGAAGTATTGAGTGCAATGTCGATAAAGTGTGACTCCCTAAATTTAGAATCAGTTGGAAATCTTAAACGTTGTCAAGAATTAAGGCTTAAAGCAATCAGTGGCATGTCGCTAAAAGAAGATCTCACACCTCTACAAGAACTGACACAACTAACACAGTTGGTAAGTATAATTGCTTTTATCTATGTTTTGCTTTAATTCTATACTCTTCTTTCTTCTAATTATATTTTCAATATTTAAACCAAATTTATATTTCACAGAGCTTGACATCAGTTAAGGAACTTGGAAAGAAAGGAATCAATATAATACAAGCATTAGTTAGCTTGGAAACTCTAGAATTGGGCGAATGCTCAGATTTTCCAGATAAATTTGGTACTACTGTTTTAATAAAGTTACAAAAATTAGAACGTCTTAGGTTGGAAAAGGGACAAGGCTCGTGTTGTACATTTGACATTTTGGAAGGTGTATCTAAGTTACAAAACTTAAGTCAAATGGAATTGGTCAATTTTGATGTCAAAAATGGCTTTGACAAATGTCTTGCAAACTGCAAGAATATTAAAAGGCTGTTAATTATACCAACGTACATATCTCAATCGGCAACGTCTAACAATATGGTGCTTGGAGGTGTTACTGAACTGTCAAATAATTTGACGCATTTTGTATGGGGCGTTACACTTGAGTTACTTAGGGTTACAGAATTATTTATTGATCAATGTAATCTAATAATAAGTAAACAGATCACTGGCGATGCAATACCAGTACTAAAACCGGTACCCTGTCTAAAGTTAATAGAGGATGTTGAAGATGAAAATGACAATCAAAAAGGTATTTGTATGGACCTTTAAAATATGTGTATCTCCATTTATATTATATATAAAAATGTGAATGTATTTTAGAATTAATTGTTTTCTTTTATTTTTCAGGTGATGACAAACAGGACTCAAATGAAACAAATCCTCAAGTGGATATATTACCATTACCACAACTCCAAAAACTTTTACTAACCGCATTGCCTAAAACGAGGGTTAAAATCTTGAAGATTCCTTTCCATGCTACGTGGCGGCAAAGCATTTCAGATACTGCTACACAATAGAAGAAAATGAAATAAAGTGTATGAATACATATACTAAAAAGGAAAGAAAAATACCTGATGTGAGAATTAAAAGTTTTGTAAATTTGACTCTATTCTGCACAATTTACTCCAATACTTGCGAATTGGATCAAAAGTAATTTAATATTTATGTACTATGTGTTTTGTAGCCTTTAATAATTCCCCTTGAACAGTGTATTAATACACTCTACAGTAATCATGAATGTTATTCTTCTCGAATCCTTTAGTGATAAAAACAGGGGACCACAAATGCATCGCGTGCTATTTTAGCTGCAAAGCAAAAATTCATGAGAAGCTGGTATCCTTGTGGAAATTATTTAAAAAATTATGAAAGTCTCAATATTTGTAGATTACAGTACGTGGAATGTACGCTCGCGGATTATTTGTTATACTGTAATGTGTATCCACGATGAACAGAATTGTCTGAGTTATAAAGAGACAGGATCATAAATGTTTAAAATAATTATATGAAATTAAGATTTATGAAAATATCGCACACATTTATTGGGGGCGTAAAGTGTATTATTTTCGGTTTTTACAAAGTGTAGAATTTTTATGACATACACAATGCATTGAGTCAAAACAAATTGTAGTTTTAATTTCGTGATATAAAGTGGATTTCGATAAGTTTCTATTGAAGTAGCAGGAAAAGAGGAAATCATGTGGTCTATAAGGCTCTATTTATAGGTTAGGCTGTATAAATAACGGTATATATTATTAAATTATATAGTAATAGTATGTGTATCTTTAATATTTAAGATACGAGTTTTCCGCTGCAAAGAAATATTAAGCAGTTCATGGGCAATGTTGTAGAATGTATAATATACTTATAATTTTGTATAACGCGTAATCAAATATAATCTAAAGACGTAGTGGTATAGCTGTAAAATTTACGCAATTACGATAAATTTCCTAACCAGGATATTTGAATTCTCCGCCGATTATTATAGATGTTTCTATCCCTATTTTTTCTCATTTTTTATTTTGCAGATAATATTTACGAAATGTATAGCTATTGAAAATTAAAGTCAAAAATTAAATTTTATATTCAGATAATAACAATAAACAAACGTGAAACGTTTTTAATGCAAAAATTTGCACGTGTAGTTTTAAGTTAATAAAAAACGTTAGTTCGCGAGTAGTGATATTATTAAATAAAATATTTCAATTAACGATATTAACGTCACAGCAATTTGTTCTTCTTAAATAAGTCATACTTATTGTCTGTCCTTTGATTGCTTTTGTAAAAAATTTACAATAAGTTATCTTACTTTGCAGCGGAAAAATTCTATTATTTTATTACGTTATTTTTAGTTGTACACAAACTGAATAATTTATAAATTTTAAGGAGGATCTAAAAATATATTCTTAGTAAATGACTTAAATATATAAAAGAAAATATTTTTTACGTTAAATATAAAATGTGAATATTATAAAATTAAATATAAGGATAAGCGTAATTGTGACGTTAGCCTTAATACGAGTATTACAAATAATTTTATATCAAATTAATAAACATTAAACTGTTGGTAATATTTATCTTTCTCCAAACTTTTGTTTCATTTATCGCATATTTTAATTTTTCTATCTATTAAATTTAATTATTTCCGTTCTATTGCGCATTTTTTAATGATTTCACAAAATTGAATTCACATTCTTGTTATTTTACATATAGCATATCTAATAAGCATTTGTGATTCTTTTATTATGGATAACGTGCCTATATCGATAAATATGAATAGAAAAGTGAACAAGGTACTAAAACATTATTTTATGTTTGTAAATAATTATGTCAACTATGTTTTTGGATCCTCCTTAATAATAATTTTATAAATATGAAGGCAATATAAATTTATTCTTAATATTCAAATCATTTGTTTATTTCCATACTTTGTATAATACAAATCTTATACTAAAAAGAAACTTGTGTTACTTATGTTTTGTGTACTATTTCACTCTATTATGTATATATAATTTTAGGGGAAATGTGCAAAAAGTGAAGAAGATACTTAAATGTATAATAAACATATGCCTGTTTTTTAAATAATATAATCATTACATCGAATAAAGTCACTTTTTGTCACATAAATGCAACGATACGATTAATTTTACTATTGAACATATATTAAATTTGTTCAGGAAAATTGCGTGGGCACATATCTCGGAGGAAAAAAAAGGAAAGAGTGGTCAAGCGTGATTGTGACAAGGAGTTTAGCGTAATTGCGAAAGTAGGTGACCTCTGACAGAAATTGAAAATCAATAAAGTGCAGTGGAGTTCATGGTATACACAGAACGAAAGTAGCTCCTCTCTGCAGCTTTGAGGTTATGTCGCCCGATACGGAGGAGGCAGAGCGTCGACTGTTCTATTTTCGTTTCGACGAAAAGTGTTTATTCTTGCCAGTCGTAGGCGCGCGTTACACATTATAATGCATCTAAATGCGAGGAGAAGTCACGAAAGTGCCGTGAGATAGTACAAACATGGGCAGAAGAAAATCTCATGGATCATCCAAAAGTAAACAACACGTTCCACATCAAAGGCAATTATCGTTAGCAAAAAGAAACGAGATAAATGCCTTGTGCGAAAAATTATTTGTTCGTGAGTATGATTTTCATGAACATATTTTTATATATCAATTTATTCTTCCTATAATCCTATCGTTTTCTGCGGCTTTGCGTAATACGATTGAAAATTTATTAGATAGTCGCATTCTAGATTTTCACGTTATCGCTATAAAAATAAACGAATACATTTTAATATTAAATATAAAATCATTTGATGAATTTTCTATCGTTGAGAATCTAAGATTCGTGAAATATGTATCCCGTTTAACCTCTCGTTTAGTGGTTGAAAGAGTCTCTGGCATGTAATAATTTTTTGATAATGCATTCAGTCTATCACAAAGGGTAATTCTTATCTTTTTTGAAACAGTGAGCATTAATTCAGCGTATGTGACGCAACTATGGGACAATTACGTGGAGATATCAACGATTTTGGAGAAGGTTAAACGGTTGGAGGAAATGAAGACGGAGTCGCCGAAACGGTCCCAGGGGATTGGACAATTCATAAATTGGCTGAAAGAGAATGGCGCGAACGTAGACGGAGCGAGCGTGGCTGAATTTCCGGGATACGACTTAGGCTTAAAAGCGGAACGTAATTTTCTCGAGAACGAGTTGATCTTAAGGATACCTAGGGGACTTATTTTCAGTATTCATAATGCGGCTCCAGAGCTGATCGCTCTTCAAAACGATCCTCTAATACAACATATGCCGCAAGTGGCACTTGCGATTGCCCTACTCATCGAAAGACACAAAGAAAATTCAAAATGGAAGCCTTATTTGGATATTCTTCCCACTACCTATACGACCGTGCTATACATGACCGCTGCCGATATGATTGAACTTAAAGGCAGTCCCACATTAGGTAAATGATGGTGAAATTTATTAAAAACCTATCTATCTTGATTTTTTTTACTATTTCAATTTTGTAATTTTTATTTCTTTTTGCTAATCGAAGGATATACAACAACAAGATGGTAGCTCTAACAACAAATAAATAATAATAATATTAAATTCTACTTTTATATTAGAAGAGAAAAAAAGATATATGTTCAAAAGCGTAAATGTTTATTATTACGAGTAGTTGATTATTAGTTGATTATGAATTTATAGCAGAAAGTTTAAAAAACTGATTTTCTTGCGATTAATTTGGAGTTGGTTTTTGTTACTTTACTTGAATTATTGAAAAGCAAAGTTGCATTCTTATTGCAGCAGTCCTTTCATTTTCTATCGAAATTGAACTTTACTAATAAAGTTTTAATATAACTTTTGTTGCAGAGGCCGCTTTGAAACAATGCAGAAATATCGCAAGACAGTATTCCTACTTTAATAAGGTGTTTCAAAACAACAATAACGCTGTATCTGCTATACTCAGGGATGTTTTCACTTATGAGAGATACTGGTGAGTAATGAAACAACGATTTTAATATTTTCGTATTTTATATAAAATGTAATTTATTTCGCCTATGAATTGTTTATATAAATAAATATGTTTTACTCTTTGTATAAGTAAGTTCGAAGGTTAAGCTTACGATACTAGAAATCTACTACGTTTACCAATATTAAGAAAAGTTCCAAAATAGGATCTTATACGATATAGAGTTACGCGAACTTGTATCTTTCATGTTGCGTTAGATTTCATCGGTTATTGGGATAATTATCAAAAGTTCTATACAATCGTATGTACAATCGCTCACATCTACAAAATCAGCGTACAAAACTGATAAAAAAAAAAAGCGTTACATTACAAAATATTACACTAATGCTTAATCCTGTGCAGTAGTTCGTGCTTTTCATATCAAGTATCTAGATTTCAAGTATACGATCGATTTTTAATATACGTATGCCTTAACTTAACATAAACGTGAGAATACTGTTATTATTTTTTTCTTTTTCTGTATTTTTCTAAAGACTATTACAAATACATTTAGGCCAATTTATTTCATATAATCAGGTATGGTCTCCCAGCTGTCGTTAGCATCTAACGAGTCGTTGTCAATGTCACTCTTAGGATCCATCTCTGCCGCAGGTTCTTGGTTTTCGTTTTTCTCTGGCCTTCTCGTCGTTGACGTGGCGACCACGTTCACCATCACGGTGCTTAAGCTGCTGGAATTTGATAGTTTTCTGGCTGCCATTACTGGACCCTGAAACACCGTTCTAGAAAACGCGTTCCTGTACCTATATTTCTGTTTCTGTCGGATTCTGCATACGATAAATATCGCTAGGAAAACTACAAGAGTTACGCCAAGAATCGCGCCACTAGCTATTATGCTCGGTTTCACCTTCGAAAGAGTCTTTCCCTTCTCGCTTCCGTTCTCATCTTCGCCGAGAACGTTGTCGCTTTTGCTGTACACGGTCTGAACGTCGATAGAACTTGGCTGATGCTTTACAATCTCCTTAACGAAGCCAGATTCTACGATGTTCGAAGTATCGTTGACGCGTATCGTTTCGGCGTCGTTGTTTATCACCATCGCGCCAACATCGCTCACCTGTACGAGCAACTTTCTTTCGTCTTCGTTATTATACCGATGAGAAAACTCTCGCTGAATATCCTTCATGAACGGCAGAGAACCGAAACTTGTCAACAGATCAACAATCTCCGCTGTACGATGCCTGCCCTTGTCCTCGTTCTCGTTGTTCATCTTCGAAGCATCAACGAGCTTCTTCGCATCTTCGCTGTTAATCTTTGGTTCCGCATTAGGCATCGATCGTTCGGTCGTGATCTCTTCAGGACGAACGAGATCCATCGAATTTAACAACGGATCGATGCTCGTCGAATCTTCGGTCGATCGTGATAAATAATCACCGACCTCTTTATCGTAGTTGTCACGATTTACGATCGCTCTGCCTTCGTCGAGGTGCTCTTTAGGCGACAAAGAGTTCGTCGCTTTCAACTTGTCCGTATCCTTTGTTCGATGTTCGTCGTTGGATTTGTGAGCTCTGATTCGCGACACTTGAGCCAAATGGACCTTGCTAGATCCTCTCTGTCTCAACGCGATCAGTTCCTCCAGGCTCATGTTTCTCGATTTAAGAAGACGCTCCAGTCTCTTTCCTGCTGACCCAGAAGCGAACAATTCAAAGATCTCGGCCCGCGCCTCTGGCTCCACTTCCGACACGATGTCGTCGTAACTCTTTTTCTCTGTCGCATCGCTATCCTGATGGTTTTTCAGACTATTATCATCGTCCTTGTTCGCGGGTGGATTCTTTGAAAGACTTTGACGGGAATTCTCTAACGTGGAATTGATATCACGAGACATCGCATCCAACGCAGACTCCAATTCTTGCATTATGGTCCTATCGCTGTCATCAGTGAAATTGCTAATGCGAGTACCGCGTTCCAGGTCGTAGTACATCACTGGCGCGTCACTCTGGTATCCCTTTCCGGCAGAAGCGCTGTAATCTTCTTCAAAATGGTCCACGGCCTCGCGTTCGTCTTCGCCTTTGGATGTTCCGCTTCTGTCGATATTAGTCGAATCACCGACAAGCTGTTCTTGGTGTCCAGTACTCATGGACGAATTGGTCGTCAATTTCGAACGTTCCGTAGGGCCGAGTATTTTCTCGATGCTCAACGTGGATCCTCTGTCCTCGAGCTGGCTCTTGGAACTTTCCAGTTCGGTAGGGCCACTGACATTCTCGTCTTTCATCATCAGCCAGACGGGAGACACGCCGTTCCGTCCTTTCTTGTAATCGGTGAAATCGGAGAATTCCATGATTTCGTCCTCGTCTAAACTCTCGGCTCTGATTTCACCACTGGCCGGCGATTTCACGGCGGCGTCGTCGGCTTGCAAGAGCTCCATGGAATTCGTTGCAACCGGCAACGGTATCGGTGTCGTAATCTTACCTCGCGGCGGATCGACATCAGCGAGAAACGATTTTCCAGCCGTTGCGTTTCCCACTTCTGAATACGTTTCGCCGATGTTTATCTTGCCCGAGGACGCTCTCGCGTTCTTCGGCGATTCGATGGTCCTCGGAATCACGGAGATTATCAGTTCTTCGTCCTTCCGAGAATTCTTCGTTTTCACAGGCTCCGTAGCGAGCGTCCGCTGCGGTTTGCTGGTGGTGGGAAGTTTGACGAACGAGTTGGTCATCTTCGCAGACTCCACGTAATCCTCGCTTTCGTCGACGTCTCTCATCTTCAGAGCGTTGATCACGTCAGCTTTGCCCTTCAACAGATCATCGAGAGTCAGATTCCTCTGCTGCAGAATCTCGGATAGGCTGAGACCTTCCTCCTGTTGCATCTTCAACAGCGACTTCAACTCCATCGCGTTCTGCGACAGAGTAGTGACGCTCTTCCTACCTACTTCCGCCCTATTCTCTTCGCCGTTTACTCTAGGCCACGGTCCAGAATCGTTACCTGCCGCCCCTTCGTACAACATTTTGTTTTCGACCAAAGCGAATTCGTAGTTTTGCGGTGGCCTCCTCTTCCTCGGTCGAGGCTTCAGATACTCTTCGTCGTTGAACTCTTGCTCGTAGTCGTTCGGTCGTGCTTGAAATATCTCTCGGTATCTCGCTGACGTTATCTCCTTGTCTTCTTCGAAGCCTCTGTCGAGGTCTTGCTTGCTCGTTTGCTGGAACGTAGCCACGTTTTCGCCAGTCCATGGTCGATTTCTCTTCCGTGGTGAGATCTCTTCTCGTTCACGGTATCCGCGCCTGCTTTCCGTCAGTTCACGGTCTTCGTAGTCGCTGTACGGCGAACGAGGGCCGTTCCTGGAACGAAGAGAACTGCCTCGTCTGTTGCCCTGACGATACTTCGCTGCGCGACGATCGTAGTCGTCTTCCTCTTCGCTGTTGTCGATTTTGTCGCGGGAGAAGCGGGAAAATTGAGAAAATGGAAGCAACGGAACCGTGTCACCGTCCCGCCATTTCGGCTCCAAGGCCTCGCCGTTGTTCCGCCATTTGCCCACCAGCTCGGCTGCCGAGTTTTCGTCCCTGACTTCCGGTCGGCCTCGAGTTTCCTTCTAAAAATAATCGAACGTTGATAAACGCTCCAGTGAATTATTTGAGCTCGCGAGAGTCGGAAATAACAGGCTCTTTGAGCGGTTTCTTCTTCCACCAGCAAAATGTTATTTGTCGTAACTTAAAAAAGAAAAAAAAATGCATCTTGTTTTTAGTTAGCGTTGTTCGGCCAGTCTGTATATAGTAAAATTTTAGTGTTATTTGATTTAAAATTTAAGTAAAATTTAAATTTAAAATTGTAGTATTTAAAATTTTACTATATTTTTTTATCCGATCGTATTTTCCTATTGTCGGTAAATTTCTAAAGCTCGAGAGAACATTTTGACATCGCTGAACATTTTGCGAGATCGATTCGTTTCTCAAAATTTAAAAAACTCAGGCTAGTAATGTTACCCTTAACTTTTCCGCTCCTTTCGCGTCATTTCCCAGCCATTTTGCGTTTTTTTATTATCAAAAATTTATCGGGAATCTTTTTATCGCTAGAAAGTTTCTCGAGCCTTTACACTGACAAAACGAACGAACGAACAGCCGATTGGTACGCGTAGTAATTTCACGTAATTTCTATTTTATGCGTCGAGATTTTCCCCAGACACGAGAAATGTCCGTTCGTTGAAACGAGAGCGAGATCGAAACGCAACATTTCGGCAGGGCTTCGCTCACGCGCTGTAATTTGAAACGCGAGATAAAACGTGATAGATGTAGAGAGTTGCGAAACTTTTGCAAGATGGAAGCCAATAATTCGAACGTCTTCGTATCGACCAATGATAAGTAACCGCTTTCTCTTTACCTACGACCTTGATCGACCCTGAGCCAACCGTATTGCAACTATGACCCTGAAGCTCTACTTCTAATAGCGACACAAAAGTACTCGAATTTTCCATTTCCCTCTATTTCCTTCCAAACGAACGATAGAATGCAATTGATCGACCAAACGAAATCGTTCGTTCCAAAAAGTAGTACAAAGGGGTATATTTAGAAAAAAAACGCACCAACTCTTTGCAACACCCTAATAATTCTCAGTTTCGATCTTTCCTGTTCGATTTTTCTGGAATGAGAAAAAAAATCGATCGACCGTAACATCTTTTTCTCTCTGCCCGGTTTTGTAAACAAACAAATGCTGCTCTCGCGCCCGAGAAACGGCACTGACCATTATTTTGCGTGGATTTTCACTCGTATCGTCGTAACGCTTATAGCGCGCATCGTCCTTCTTCGTCGCGTGAATCTCGTTACTTTCAGACGTGACTTTATCGCTCCTATTAAATAACATTAAAAAGGAGAAAAAGTGGAACAGAGATTCCCGTTACCTTGTGCGCGATATATTCTTTCCGACGCACGCTTTCCGACCTCGATCATCGACAAACAAAAGCAAAGTATTTACCTGTAACGCGTCTGTTTCGATCTGGCTTAGCTTCTATCAAATCGATCGTGAAACTTTCATCGCTCAGTTTGATCGCAGCGATTAATTAATTCGCTGACGACGATCGTTTAGCGATTTCTCCTCCTTTTTCCCCTTTGATCTTTCTTCTCAGATCTACGAGACAGCGCCATGTTGCGCGTTCAGCAACCAATGAAACAAGTATACAGCTGAGCCTCTCGTATCCGAACTAATAGCAATAAATAAAAGTAAAATAGCGTTGCGGTAATAGGACAGTCACTTTTTGCCATTAAATTGCATTCTTCGAATAGAGGCCAAGGAAATTGTTAGTTCGTTTCAGCGTCTAAAGACCGCATATTTTTTCGACGTGAAAAGCTATCTACGTACTCGTCGTTTTCATTTGACGTTTATGTCTCTCGATATATGCGAGATAGACATAAAAGATAACAGTTATTTGTGGAATTTTTACGAAGAAAGTCATTGATAAGAAGGTTTAATTTTAATTGATAGTTTTAATCGATAGTTTTAATTTAATTAAGTCTTAAATTTTTCAAAAAATTCAACGATCAACAGGTATCCATCTTCGAGTATTCTAATGCTATCTACGAATAGGCATTGTAAGTGACCACAATGTTCTTACCGGTTATCGATAACCATTATCGAAGAGGAATCTTTATTGGTTGTCGATAACTCAATATTTAAGGATAATCGCTCGAGAGAAATTTTTCCCGTCAGCGATGACTATTGTTCGCGATGGAATTGTTTGTGGTCGTAACCGTTATTTGAGACGCATCTTTCTTTTTTCTCGCCAATAACCATTATTCGTTTCGTCACGAACAATGGTCAATATCGATGACCCAGAAAATTCTCACGGGTAATGATTACCGACGATCAAAAAATAATTCTCTCACGTACATATAGTGGTTATCTGCGACCAAAAAAATTCTCGTATCTGTAATGGTTATCGGTAATAAAAGAAAAAAAGATATCTCTCGTCGATAACACTTATCAGTAAGCAAAAATATTTTGCTCGTTTATAACTGTTATTCCATTACAACTAAAATCGGTTGAACTAATTTATCAATTCTCATACCGCAATATTTTTTTCCATTTTTTGGTACAACTGTTATGATCACCGAATCATAGCGATTGTAACGGGAAAAAGCATCCGTTATTGGCAAACGTTCTGTTCGAACAAAAGAATACTCGGAGAATAGACATCGATACATTAGGATATTCGGTTACAAGAGGTTCTTCGAAAGAGGTATCGGTTAACGAAGAGCTAATCGAGCAAATGCGACGGATGGACAAAGATCGTTTGATCGCGCGTAATATGCGAAAAGTAAATAAATAAATAAAGCGTTTGCAAAGTCTCGAGGTTCTGTGCGCGGTGCCAGCTTTCTCTTTCTCTGTTTGTTCGTGTGCTACTGTGCGCGGCCAGTTCTCTTTCTTTTTTCTTCCTTTTCTTGTTTTGCCGGCCTCGATGCGCGTTTTGACATTTGCCACCGTCGGATACCGGCGAGGAAACGACGAGAAACCCGTTGCCGGCCTCGTCGTTAACCCACTGCCTTACGATTTCTTTGCTAGTTATCTAAGTTCGTTGCCGTAACACCTTGTCGGATGGCACGAAATTGGAATACGTACGCGATCAGCGATGGACTCGAGTGCGTCGCAAGTAGCTTTGAACATTAGCCAACTAAATGCGAGCCGTCCGTAAGTACCTGGAAAAGGGAGCAGCACGTACTTTCAAGTAGATTCGAGCTTTTAAACGCGACAGATTTGAATTTCCCGCGGCTACTTCGAGAAACGAAGAATAGATAGTCTTGGCAGAAATTCTCCGTACTCGTAGGATTCGATTATCGTCGAAATCCACCACCGTAGCGTGGCTCTCCGTCGAATGCTCGTAAACGAAACGTTATCTCCAAATGCTAGTCGCAAACGCGACCGATAAAATACAAAATTTATAGCATGCGCGGCGCTTTCTTCGCTCTCGCGTCTCGATTAGCAGTCGCAAGACTTTCCATTCGCCTTGATGGCCAGTTACTTGTAAGATTTTCGAAACTTGCGAGTACTCGTCCCAAGAGTGGAAAACAGCTCGTAAAGAGCGAATACCGTGCAGGTATAACGAGTTAATAGGCGCGCTCGGGAGTAACGAAAATGGCGGCAGGAGCGAAGAGGATGCGAATGACTGCGGCCATTTCCTCGAACCGTCGTTTTATCGATGCGTCGTTGCTTGTAAAGGAAAGCACGATCGCTAAATGACGTCGTTCTCGCTGCATCGTCGGAATAGCTGCTGCTTGTTAGCGGCTAAGAAACTCTACGCGATCTCCACCTCGAACAGAATGGACTCTAATTTCCACTGTAATTGCGCGTGCTGATGTAATCCGACGAAACGAAGAACAGCGAGGCAGATCGCTCGATACCGTGACCCGCGCGATAGGAAGTGGCGAATTGATGAAGTGAAAAATTGGCCACGGCTGTTAATTCGAAAGGATTTATCATCGAATAAATAAATTTAGAAATTACAGAAGAAATTATAGAATAAATTATAGAATAAAAATGGCCTTGCATGGACGGGAGAAGCTTCTGTTTCAGCTTCTATAGCACGTTCGCTTGCCGTTTTTTAACCGAGGCTATCGGACTGTCGTCGAAAAGCGAAAAGACGTAAACGGGAGCGAAAAAGCATATTGGATTTTGGAGAATCGAATGGTGGTGGAATATATACAGTGCAACACCGCGGTTAATTGTCCAGCAGAGTTAATGGTCGATCAGTTGCAGCAACTACGCTCGACGCAGAAACGTAGATCCAGAGAGGATCACGAAGAGACGCGCGGCGGGAACAAATTTACACGAAAAATGCAATTCTCTCGGTAGTCGAAACTACGGCCGAGTGTGATTTCGAAAGAATTTTCTGCAAAAAAGGTTTATCCTTACAACGAGATACGTACTTGATACGTATATAACGATGCGTGCAATTGGCTGTTTTTTCCCCTCCGAAAATAAATTCCACGAGTCGAAAAGGAAACGGTCGGAACCGTAGCGATTAAATGCTAATAGTCGATCTAATAAGAAGAGTCGGAGATATCGGCCATCTAGCGTAGTATTTCTATTATTGGAAACTGCTCGGGTTGTTGGAACCGAATAAACGAGTTCTAAAATAAACGAATATCTAAATAGACCGATTCTACCGCGGCGATTTTCAACCTGCCTCGTCTCGTGACACGCGTAAACCGATTACTGAAATTCCCTCGCAAGAAATATATTCGGCCGATACGTGGCTATCGTTGTTTCTATTTGACCATGGGCAAGAATACCAATTACCAGATAATTATAAGGGATAATTACCAGGATCTTTAAAGTAGAATCCTTAGAATTCTTAGAACGTTTGCAGCCTATCGAAAAGCTACGAATTTTACGAACTCGTTAAAGGATCGCCAAAACTCTGTACGATGATTATGAAAAACGAGACAACTACCAAGCGAACGCCTAGATCAATTATTTTGTCCGAAGCTTCGTTAGGCGGAGACGAGCGTACAGCGACGAAAGAGAAATTAAACGAATTTTAGAAGATCTGAGAAGATTTGAGATAGTTGGACCTTGTGGAATCGTCGTTGCGCAGATATTTGACTATCTTCTCGAACGATGGCTAAAATCGTGCACAACGATTACTCAACCCAAGAGTATTGCTTTCATCGAGAAACACGGGCACGAACTTCTGATAAAAACAAGTGGCGAATGTTGCTTTTACGTTTGTTGCTTCCTTCTGATAATTCTGATATATACCGTGGCAGGAAAATATGTAACACTCGATGTCGTTGATTGCGTAATACAAATATGGCGTCGAGTCCGCACGTAAATTAAAAGTTTCGATATTTCGACAAAATCTTTCGCGATAGTAATTACCGATTTAACGGATTCGTGTAAAATACGTACGGCGGCTGCTAAAAGTTTTCCACTACTAGGGTAATTTTGTTATGCTATTTATTTCATCATAGTACAGAGACGAATAACGTTAACAACGATAGGCTTGTGCGCAAGTGTGCCACGAGTTGTGCCTTGGAAAGAACGTCGTATATATTCATAGTATAATTTTTCGTATGTATAATTTTATTCGTCTAGACGTTGGCACGTACGTGTACGTTTTGAATTTTTCTTTATTCAAGCCTGATTTGCCTCGTGCTCTCCTCGATATTTATATGTATTTTACGCAAATACAATCGAAACACGGAGCATAAACTTTTGCGGTGAATCGACGAATTCACCTCTGAAGAGATTAACGCATTCTCTCATTTAAAAGGCTTAGAACGACGGTTTTTAAGCGACGTTTTTAATGTGACGGATTGAGAAAATAGTTGAGAAAATATTTCGCTCGATACTTGGTACTTTGTACGACGAAGAAAGTTAACGTACGAGACGCTAACGTACGGAGAATTTTATTTAAAAAGTGCGTTTACAATTTGCGAGATATATCGATCGAAAGTTTATCGCGGTAATCGATAATCTATAACGCATATAATTAACGGAAAAGGATATAACACAGGTCGTTCCAGTATCGACGGATGGTACGAACGAGGCGTTTGCTGATTCTACGCGAAAGAAACGAGTCAAAGATGCAATAACGCGATACGATAAATTTTTCCGTTAGAGAAATTTTCCGTCAAAATTTGCTCGGCATACGCGAGTTTGGCTAATTATCGACCGGGCACGAGCAACAAACGGACGGTAGAAAGTTTGAAAAATATGTAGACCTGGTACACGCGTTGATGTAAATTTGCTTCTAAATTTCCGACTAATTTTTCACGCGTCGATTTGTTCGTCCCTGCCCAGTTCAGGATTATCCGAGTTTTAAGTCGTAAAATACGACACGTACAGGGTGTCTAAGCTGCGGATGACACCACCTGATCAAACAGATCGAAAATATGGAATAAATCTTGTTCGCTCGAGGCTTCGATGTGGACGAAAACCGAGCTTGAAACTTTGTCGAAAATTTGAACTTGAACGTGGAATACCAACTGTGTCGGAAGGAACAGTAAACTGTGCTGAAAGATACAAGGGAAGAGAGTGGAGAAGCACGCCAACCAGCTAGCAGCACGAGTCTGTAACGAAATTAACAGAAGACGTCTGAGGTGAAAGCATCCTTTGGATGTAACCGCATCATGGGGAAGCAACAGTCTTGGAAACGCATCATCGTGGTTTGGGAATTCACGTTAGCGCGACACCAAATTGCAAACGATGAAAAGGTTTTCCGAACGTCGAACAAGACGAATCGCGAGGAAAGAGAAAATCTCTGGACGTATCTAATTCCCAGGCTAAATAGGAGAAAAAAAAAGTGGAAAACGAAGAATACGATTCGTTCGCGAGACGCTTTCTTTCCGAGAAAAATAAATTTGAAAATTTATCGAACGCGTGTACTAGATCGGCCATTAGACTAGACACGAACAAACTGTCATCTTGGAACGAAACCTTAATCGGTTAGTTGTTGCGACCTCTTTGAACGCTTTGAAAAACGTGTACCTAAAATACGTATAAGTATACAAGCAAGCGACGACGAGTATACTCGTCAAACACGCGGTACGCGTGGCTGTTGAAACGTGACTGTCTTATCTTTTAACTTTATTACCGACGGAGCTCGTTGTAGTAGAAAATATTGCCGTTTCTTTGTAACAATTATACTCGTCGAAAACAGTTAACTGTTTGAAACGGAAACATCTTACCCCACCTTTTTCACCTATTTTCGCCCTTAGGATAATAATCTCCTTCTGATCGTTTACTCGTCTCGTCCGTCTAGTCGGTAACTAGAGCCAAGTTCGCACTTCTCGATCAAATCTACAAAGTTTTCGCGTTTTCTCGAAAAACCAAACCTCGGACGAACAAATTTTATTCCATATTTTCTCCTCGTTTCCTTCGTAATAAGCAATTCTCGCTCGTACGCGTTACTCGATCGCATTCTGTGTGTCTCGTACGAAATGACAATCCCTTAGGATACGATATATACAACAGGGCAATATCAAAGATCCAATGACCGAACGCGCGAACGCGCGTTAGACACGAACCCGAACCGAAAAACCTTTGCCAATCGTCGGCAGCGTATATAACTGAAATTTCTCTTTCGTTTCTTACCCGATGGCTCTGATCATCGTCTCGGGTTACGAGCTCGGCGTTCGTTCGAACGCGCTCGGCTCCGGCGAGCCTATCGCGAGGGAAATCGAACGTGAAAAGCATCAACAAGAGCAGATAGAATGTTTTCCACATCGTTGCAGTGCGATCGAAACGCGAACAGCTCCTCGTCGTTGAAGCACCAGTTCTCTCTTAGGTCGTCCACGATATCGTGGCCGCTCGGCTCCTCCGTTTTCGCCGTCTCGTCCTCCTTCTCCGCGAACAGGTGCACGAAGATCGCCGCTATACACAGGATAACGAAAATCGCGTTCTTCCTGTTGCACAGGCCGAGTATATCCTCAGGGTTCATGCAGAATCGCTGGAAAGTCCTGCCTCGCTTCCAATTACCGGTTCGCGGTTTCTCCCGTCGCGGTTAATTCGCTTTTCTTCTCGCGAGTTTTCGTCTCCCTCTACAGATTCTCCGGTCTTTCTCTTCGAACCTTATCTACGAACGTTATTTTCAAACGTTAAACGAGAAACGACGGAACGCAGCCTCGCCGCAGCCTGTCGTCGAAACCTTCCACGAACTTTCTATTCCACTTGGAAATACGTTTCTTTCTGCTCGCCACGATTTTCGTTGTTTTAACGCGGCTCGTACAGCAGTGGCGAGTAATAGGAGTTTCGTACGAGTGTGAATCTTCGGTGGAGAACCGTGGATTTGCAAGTACGTTTGCCCCTTTGTTCTTCCCTTTTATCACGATCTTGCTTCTTCCGATCTAACACGCGATATTTGCAAATACGCTTCTCTCTGTCTCTCTTTCTTCCACGTATTTTTACCACGGTTTTGCTCGTTCCAAAGTAGACCACATATATTTTGGCCAGGATTTCGATGGTTTGGACGCGAAAGCGCACGAGTGCCAGATCTTTCACCGATGAATCTTCGTTCGAGCAGCAATCGTATCCGAGAATGTTTCTCCCTTCTTCGTATTATACTTTTGCCCGCGATTTCGCTCGTTTCGAGCTGAACGCACATGCGACAGCAGCGGACCCCTGGCGAATCTTCGTAAAACGCTTGCGGTACACGGCGTGACTCGAGCACTTTGTTGAAATCACTTTTACGTGAATTTAGCCTCGCGATCCGTATCGTTCTCCTCCTTCGTTCTCTGCTTATTATTCCACGGCCGGATCCTTACGGGCGAGCGTTTCGTCACTTTCCAAGCGGCACGCTCCTCCACGCTCGGCAAATCGTTCTCGCGGACTGACGCCGGTTTTCTCCGTGCTCGGTCCTAAGTAAGTCGGTGAAACTCGAGAGCAGTCTTCTACTAAAACGCTCGCCGGGGACGCTCTCCTGTTCCCGGCCAGCGATCGGCCACCGCGATCATGAATTTCATCGCGACGATCGCTGACCCACGTTACCGGAGGTAACGACTCGCCCCTTCCCCGCGTACCAAGGAACGCGCGGCGCGTGGAAAAAGTTGCCGCCGTTCGTTCCTTCGTAATACCAACGAATCGAATTTCCCGCGGCGGTCGACGAACGCGCCACGCGAGATTCGTTTCGGTTTCGGTTTCGGTTTCGCAAGCCTCGTTCTCGTAGATGGCACACGCTGCTTCTGTTCCATCTACACGACGCTGAACTCGACGAGCGAAAAATTCCTCCTCTCTTCCGCTTTACTTAGAAATAAGTCACTTTGAGACATTGAGAAATTGCTACTCAGAAATTGCAATGTTGGAAATGCAACGTTTGCGGCGTACGCGGAGAGGAGGTTGGCGAAAGGACGACGCAAAGATGCGCGCAAACGGCTGGAGGAAGGAAACGAATCGCCGCGCGCGTCTGTCATCGAGAGAGATTAGCGATTGGACACGAGTAGTATACGCGTGGAAACTGGCGAAAAATGCGGCTGGCTCGTGGAACGAGGAACGACGAACAATGCCAGGAATATTAATTGTAGTATGGTTGAATAAAATTACGCACTTCGCGCGGCGTCTCGTCGAAATTTCAACTACTTTTTTTTTTTTTTTTTTATTTGTTTATTAAAATTACAATCAATTCTCACGTTGAGAATTTTCAGTAACTTTTTCTGGCGTGGCGCAGTGACATGGCTAATTATTTATAATAAGTTAAGACTTATTATAGATATGTGTAATTTATAAGTGAGTAATATGAATAATTAAATATTTCTTAGTGTAAATATCTAATTAAATCNGGGTAGTGTGTGTCTCTTCAGCCTGCGGGTTTGGTCCGACGTGTCAAGTAATCCAGTGATTACGGTGTTTCGGTGTTTGTTGACTTTTTTGCTATATCTGTCGCTATAATTTCAACTACTGTTCAACGAAAGAGTGGAAGAAGCGACGGCTGCTGTAAACGAAACGTTACGAACGTGTTTTTACGTTGCACGCTTGAATAGCAGGAAATAGAGGGAAGATAGTAGTCAATGTATCGGATATATTAGGTCGCGCGGAAAGTTTCTTTCGTTTTAGGAGGAAACAACGGACGTACGACAGTTTCCCTTTTCTATTTTTTTACCGAATCGCGCACGATCCATTTTCTTCCCTTTCTATTATTACGATCGTACGTAATTCGATGGAGTAATATGAAAGAAAAAATGTCCTGCATCCGTTGTTTCCTTACAAAACGACAGAAACTTTCTATTATATTTTAAAATTTATTAAAATTACAATCAATTCTCACATTGAGAATTTTCAGTAACTTTTTCTGGCGTGGCGCAGTGACATGGCTAATTATTTATAATAAGAACCTGATAATATCGGCTCGGAAAGTTCATTCCGATTTTTAAGGAATTTCACGAAACGATAAATTTTCCTCGGTACCTGTCCATCGGGCAGATTGTTCTCCATTCGCTGAAAAACGTCACCAGAAACACCTTCGAATACGCTCGTTGATCGTCGATAAAATATTACACTCGGCGAACGCCGCTCGGAAAGCTCCTTCCGATTTGTAGCTCTTTGGTCGACGTGGAACATCACGTTGGAAAGTTTCTCGCCGAAAAACGAGTTGCGCGAAGAAGACAGATTGCTAAAAAAAAAAAAAAAAATGGCATCTGTACAATTGGATAAACTGGCGTCGAATCGAAACGTAGATCGCAACGAAGTTTCCGAGCGGTTCGAATCAAAGTTTGAATCTTCTCGATCGCTGCAAAAATACGCGGCGGTTCAGCTGCGCGCTCGTCGGTCCTCGAAGCGTTCGAAGGACGAAGCTACCTGAACTTTGCTCTAAAAACCTTCAGCCGAGACTTTTCCCGCCGCTTTTGACGCAAGAGGATCGCGAGCGATCTACGAGACACGCTTCGATAGACTCGACCGCGAGTCCCGGAAGACTCGTTGCACGGAGAAGAGTCGGGGCGTTTTTCTGCGCTGTTCACGCGGAAGAGCATTGCGCGAAGCGTTTCGGATACGAAACTATGATCGGACAGGAAATGAGACGAGAAGAATGCGAACTTCTCGCGTCGCCGTCGCCTCCGACGAATATCCTCAAACTTGGTGCACGTTTCCAAGCTTCCAGTTGCTGGAGAAGCAACTTCTCGAACATCTTCGTCGATCGAGTCTTCTTAAAGATCGTAGCGCGCCGCCTCCGTGTCGACACGGCGTTTGCGGTATCCACTTTCCCTCTTTTTAAGTTCCTTCGATTTCTTACAATTTTCTACCAAGTATCGCTTGCGTCACTTCTAATTGGTCGACCGATTCTTCTTGCCCCGCTGATGGATCTTCGTCCAGCAACGCTTGTAAATCATCCCGCTGTCGCTCCTTGCCGCTGTGGAAGTGGTCAACGCTTCTGAGTAAACTCTACGTCTGTACCGACTAATTTTCTGACTCGCTAAAGCCATCGACAGGCCATAGACAAAAGACAACCGCGTGGCAACCATAAGACAAGAGACGGGCAACGATGGCTTCGGAGTGTTCAGTTACTAGGTAACGCTGCTAGCTCGCGGATCTGCACCAGCTCAAACTGCATTCATATTATACCAACGTTTCTTTATTAAATGTAGTTTACTATCTGACAATTGATCCACGCGCTTTTCTCTCTATCTATATAACCAATAACCACGACAATCGTAATAATAGAAACGGAAGAAAATGGATCGTACGTGATTCGGTAAAATAATAGAAAAGGAAAAATATCGTGCGTCTATCGTGTTTCCTTAGAAAACGAAAGAAACTTATCTGACGATCTAATATTACGCGTAGGTTACACACTAAACCTACCACAGCGTTCAAATTGACCGTTTTCAAATTTCTACACGAATTCTACCATACTTGAACGTTATCGTATCGCTTCCTGATCTATGAATTTTCATAAAATATGCATACGGCGTATCCTTCGATATTTGTTTCTAGTTTACTTTCTTTTTTTCTTTTTTTCTAACAAATATTTGTAGTCTGTGCTATCTGTCGCGAGCGATCAATAGTCTACAAGAACTGTCGGTAGGTTTGGCGTTAATAATATTAGGTCGCCCAAAAAGTTTCTTTCGTTTGATAAATATTAAAATATTAAAATAAGGAAACGATGGATGCACGACATTCGTCGTTTTATATTATTTTCTCGAATTACGTATGATCGTTGTCGAAGCGGTTGTCACTTCTAAGAGAACTCTACATCTGATCGGTTTAGCTGGCAAATGTATTTGTGAAGTCATTGACGAAATCAAGGTTCAGACATTTACAGGAAGAGTTGGAAAATATTAAGAGACGATTGTTTGTGGAGACGTAGAGTTTTAGGGAGGGTGTTGAAGTGGTCGACGCTTCTGAGTAAACTCTACGTCTGTACCGACTAATTTTCTGACTCGCTAAAGCCATCGACAGGCCATAGACAAAAGACAACCGCGTGGCAACCATAAGACAAGAGACGGGCAACGATGGCTTCGGAGTGTTCAGTTACTAGGTAACGCTGCTAGCTCGCGGATCTGCACCAGCTCAAACTGCATTCATATTATACCAACGTTTCTTTATTAAATGTAGTTTACTATCTGACAATTGATCCACGCGCTTTTCTCTCTATCTATATAACCAATAACCACAACAGCCGCGAACGTAGCTTATCGCTTAAAATCGAAATGAAAATGCCAGCTCTGAAATTCTCTGCAAGCATCTGCTAGCGTCGATGGATAATCCATCCGATAGATCCGGCGAATAATTCGGCGCGATAGTTGCGATCCCTCCCATCCAGGTTTTCGTATTCCGTGCGAAAGATTCCGATCGAAGCAGACACCAGGTATACGTTCGTACATACGCGAAGATAATAAAGGAGAACCTTTCTCACGTCTCGGTCCGTTATGGAATACGAAAATACAATTAACGATTTCATTAATTCGTACGGTTAATTATGCGACGGTTGTGCAACCACGTGGCTGTTTACAAAATTTCCGTGTTAATAAGAAGCCGTGCGTTAAGCACGTTAAAAGTTGATTTTCACGTTGCTAGATCGAACAATGAATCGGCGAGATACGGAGATGAAGCAACAGGCACGTACGTCGGGCTTTACTTTTTCAGTAATTAAGTGGTACAGTATATTTCATGGTAATTGAACAGGCGAAACGTGGAATAACGAGCGTGGTGTATCTTCTCTGTTGATTCGCGATTATACGGCAATTAAATAGATTTCCATTATTGTTCGTAGGATGTTGCCCGGCAGGAAAAATTAATTACTTCTGTTTGCAGAAGATAATTTATTTCGTAATTGAACGTCGCGCTGCGATATCGTGTACGCGTTAAATATAATAATAGATAATGCGCCAGCTGAAGCGAACAGTCGGATTTCTGCGCCACGTTCCCAATTTGTTCCAATTGCAGAGGCATAAATTACCAGCGAAAGTAAAAAAGAATATCGCGGCAGGTTCTGCTGCTGTTTATTCGCAATCATTCCCGGTTCGCGGGTTTTTTCACCGATACTTCGAAATCTAAGATCCTGCAATACGATAATAATTTATTTCCACCTTACACCCGTAGCCTGTTACGAGCAAGTCGCCTATATTTGCGCGTCTTCCATCCCACCATCCGGTACGTATCAGCGTTTTCGCGGAGTATAAGTCTAATAACGCTCTATAATAACGATCTATGAAATGTGCAAATAAAAAGTCGTAATACCGTTCGAATATCCGAGCAGTCAATATCCCCGTCAGTGGATCTGCTTACGAAAGTATCGGGTTGTTCGAAAAGTTTCTTTCGCTTTATAGGCAAACAATAGAACATTTTTAGGCAACATTTTCTGTTTTATACTATTTTATCGAATTACGTATGATCCATGGTGTTCTATTAAGACGAAGACCAGAACGTTTGACAGATTAGGCTTCGTCTTTCCATGAAGATGCGCAAATGGTTTCGAAATAATAACAATATGTTTTACAGAAGGGCGGATCAAATATTATAAAATGTACGTAAGGTGTATGGACACGTGGTCGTATTTATCGCGTAGAATTTATCAACTAATCAATCGTACGACTACGAATCGCTCGATACTATCCAGACGAACCGCAGAATCGGAGAAAAGATGGACGTTTCGCTGGAAAATAAAGCGATATGTTCGAATTTCTTTTTTTTTTTTTTTTATTTGTTTATTAAAATTACAATCAATTCTCACATTGAGAATTTTCAGTAACATGTTCGAATTACGAACAGCCGCTTTAAATAGCGACAATTTCGCGATCGCCGTGCAACACGGAGGTGAACCTCCGTCGAGTGAATTCTAATAGAAAGTGCGCACCGCGAAGATCTCACGATCTTCGATTCATAGCACGACCTTCCCACGTGCAGTGGACTGTGCATCCATCCCCACGATGTGCAAGAACTGCAAGAAGTCAGCTCGTCTGCCGATCTCTATCTATTCTAGTCGAGCAACGATATTGCGAAACTAACAGTGACTCGTCTTTTATACTCGTTTCCTTTTGTTCTCAGCATCATCGTCGTCTCCGTCGTCGCCACTCTCTTTCATCGCGCTCGTTAGCTACGCTTTCGTCGCCTTTTCCTCCTTAATTAACCGACGCGACGCTTGTTCGTTCATTGGTCGCCGTGCACAGGCTGAATCATCTAACTCGCATAATCGAGCAATTTCTAGAACGTTGTTTGCGATATAACTACCAGCTGAGAAAAATTGCTCGGAAAGCGATAGTCCTTGTATCAAATACGATTTCGTTCAATTTGCGGCGATTATTCAGAGCAAAAGCCGCAGGTGTTCTGTGTTTTCGTTGTGCTCGCGAAAGATTATTTATTTATTTATTTATTTATTTATTTGCCTATGTATCGTTGCCTTATCTCATCTCGTATACTCTTCTCGTATACGCAGAATTTATCTTCGTACATCCTTATAATCTCGCGAAAGTGGAATTGAAACCAGAAGCAAACTTCGCACGGACCTCCGCTTCCACTTAACGCTAAACCTACCGACGCTTCTTGTATACAAATTTTTCTTAAAAAAAAAAGAAAAGAAAAGCAAACTACAAATAAATACCGAAGAAACATTGTACGCATCTTTTATGAAAAGTCATAGATTGGCAAGCGATCTGATAACGTTGAAATATGGTCAAATTTGTGTAGAAGTTTGAAAGCGGTCAAATTCACCGCCATGCTAGGTTTAGCGTTGAATTATTATTAAACGTGTCGTGGGTTTAATATATCCTCGTTGCACGCGTCTCTCCGAGTACGAGAAATATTTATTTTGTATTTATTAAATGTAATTATTAAATATTTATAAATGTATCTTGTAATCGAACTACGCAGGCTGACGACAGAATTCGAACGCTGCTACGTTAGAAACTGTTTTATTCGCGATCCGCTGCCTAAATTCGTACGTTTCCTATCGAAGTAGAACGTGTGCGAACTTGGCAACGCCAAAAGCAATCTCCTCTATTCGCCTACCTGCCTCGACGTTCGCAGATGTTCCACATCGTTCGTACTTGTTACTTTGAATCTATCGTTCGCTGGACCAACTCTCATTCGTTCCACTTACTCGTTGCACAACGAACACACGCAAAATCGAAGATTCACCCGACAAATAGTCGTACGTACGTGTAAGCGTTCGATTGATTTAACAAATACGTTTCTTTTGTCCCGCGAAGTTGCTTTGGACCGGAGGATACGAAGTTACGCGGTAGGTAACAGGTTGTAGAATTTGTACTTACGAGTTACAGTAACCAGGTAGTTCGTTTACTTAGACGAGTATTTAGAAAATGTTCGTGAATGAATTTATTAGACCATGTTAAACTTTGCTGTTTAGTTGAATGCGAATTTTGCAAGGTAGTTTCGGAAGAAGGATATCCTCCGTGGAAAAAAGGAGAGAAAAAGATGGAAGGCTGTTCGTTCGTTATTCTTCGTTAATGCATTGTTCGTTTCGTATCACCGACGTACAGTTGCGGATTAATTTAATCGTTTAGAAATTTTATTCCCGCGTTTAGACACAATTTTGCTACGTACAACTGTACTTCGTAATGTTCCTATTGCTGATCTTGTTCGAAGCTCAGCTACGATACGATCGAGCAAACTTAGAATAACAAACGATAAAGAACAATTCGTTGGAATCAACGTTCGATTGAAATCAACTTATTCGTTGAATAATTTTTTGTTATCCCACTTAGCGATGCCACGATTCTTTTGTGCAATGTCACTTTTAATTAGCATCTTACGCACGCTGATAGTTTCGTTGCTTGATGAAAACCAGCTGTATCATCGAATGACGCGTTTGCATATAACATTGTCCCATTAGAATATTTACCTCCTACTTTACTTTGGTGTGTTGGTCACTTCTATTTTCAATTATTTTTCCTCTCAAGCTTTCCTCCGTTTCTAATCCTTCCGCAACTTTCTTCGGTAAAATTCCTCTTCGTCAGTTCAATTAAATACAATCTATCGCATCTGTCCTGACATTTATAACGCGTTAAGGTTTCAAGCGAATTTTGCCGAAATTAATTTCGTTCGTTTTAAAGAGACAATTAATCGTCGTTTAACGACTCGACGTAATCGCGTCGTAACTTCCACGCTCGTGCTGTATCAGATTTTGTAATTTATTTATCTTATCGAAAATTCGAAAAGCAAAAGACGGTCTTTTCCCTCTCTCGGAATCTCTTTTCCTTTTTCACTCGCAAACTGTCACACGCCTGATTCATAGCGTTACTCGCGCGTATACAGGGTGGTTGGTAACTGGTGGTACAAGCGGAAAGGGGGTGATTGTACGCGAAAAAAGAAGTGGAAAATATGGAATAAAAATTTGTCGTTCGAGGCTTTGCTTTCGAGAAAATCCACTTTGAATTTTCGCTCGGCGCGCGTGCACTTTATCGCGTCTCGTTGTAACGGATCTCACTGTGGATCGTCGTCTCGATCGACGTTACGTCGATAAACGCTTCCAATGTGACCGAAATGTTTTCCTACCTATTAACTTACTATCCGACTTTTTTATTCTATATTTTTTTTATTCCATATTTTCGACTTCTTCTTTCGCCTAGAATCACCCCCTTTCCGCTTGTACCACCAGTTACAAATATATATATTTCTATATATATATATATATTTCTTGTAAACGTTTAAGTGGCAATTTTGAAAATAACCCGAGATTTCGGCGTAGATGCTGACGTTCATCTGTTATTCTAGCGTTACGTAGAGAAATGTAAATATCAAGTTTGGCGTATCGATCTCATCTTTATGGCGCGTTGTTTATCGCGGTTTTATATTCCCGGAGGAGACCAGTACTCGTAAAATAGCACGACGCTCGACGAGTATTCCCACCGAAGAGAGTGTCAATTTCTTGCTCGTCCATCGTGGATGGCATTAACAGTCGTGCAATGTCCATTACGGCCGTGCAGCTTCATATACTCCAACCAGTTGGATTTATTCGATGAGTAATAAACGTGGAAGACAGCGAATTGCCGCGAAGCGAGTCTCCTTTATCGATATTTCAGAGCGAGTCGTTTCACTACGTAAATTAATTAACGTTTATGAAATGGTTGTTGCTTCCGATAATTCTAACGTTTTCAATCGCTGGTTTTGATACATCGAGACAGTGGAACTAAAAGTAGATTTACAGAATTCAGCGCGCTACGTTCGAACTCCGCGACGATGGGAAAGGGACGAAGGGAGCTGAGACTTCCGAAAGACTCGAGATGGAGAAACGGATTTGCCAGCGAGGTTGTGGAAATACGTTGAAAGAAGGAGTGGAAACTCCGAGTGGCGAGGTTGAGGACACGAGACATTTTCAGACATTATCTTTTGTCCGATTCTTGCCTGCAAGGCATCTTCTTTCAGCGTAATCGTCCTCGAAGCGTAACACGAATTCGTCGAAGTTGATCGAACTTGACGCGTTATACCGGGAAAATAATTTTCTTCAAATTTGTCAATCTAACGCGTTTGAAGAATGTTTGAAATATAAGTTTCAACATTCCTCTGGGCAATATCTTTCATAAGCACGGAGATCGTATCTGTCCGCTACGACGTACGCTTGCTGCGACAACGATAATAAAAAGATTCGATCTTCGTAAAACGTCGGGCATCGTTTTTCTCATTTGTTCAGCGAACTTTGCACGAATCTATAAATTAACAAATCTACGAATCGCGTATAAGCGAATTAATATTTCTCTTTGTACCGTGTGCAACAGCGTAAAGAGGATTTCCGAACAGATACATATTAAAAGTGATACAGTGTTAGGTCGTTCGAGAAGTTTCTTTCGTTTTGTAAGGAAATAATCGATGCACAAGATTTCTCGTTTTATATCATTTTATCGAATTACCTATGATCCGTTTTCTTCTATCAAGATAAAAATCACGACGTTCGACGGATTAGGTTTCGCGTTTGTATAAAGACGCGTTGTTGTAAAACACGTGTTGTCTGCGAAAGAAAGACACTTTTCCGACAACCTAATAAGTAACAGTAATAACACAACAAATTAAAAGAGAGAAGAAACGAGTCGCAGTAATATCTCGGCAGAAGCGGTAACACGTGCAGCGATTAATTACCTCTACTGATTACGCTGATTACCGATCTCTGGACGATTGACTAACGTTGCCAGCTCCCACAATTCCCGTACGCGCGCAAGACTATTTCGCGCGAAACGACAACCACTGTACAGGCTGCCGCGCAAGGGACGATTCTACGTGAGAAAATAAGTCGAAAATGTAGAGCGAAATTTGTTCACGCGAAGCTTCGTTGCTGGGAAAGTCAGGTTCGAAAAATTGGCGCGTATACTTCAACTTGCCGAAGTACCGATCGAGTAAACGATCAGCCGGAGGATATCGTACGCGCGAAGATCGGCGAAGAATATCAAACGAAATCTTTCCATTTAGGAAGCTCCATTTAATCGGCGAGAAAACAAAGTTGGAGCGTGTTCAGGTTGAAAACTGGCCCAGCGGACGCGCATTTGGCACATGACATTTTCAGACGTATTTTTCTCCAAGACGAAGCATCTTACGAGAAAATTGTTTAAAATTGTTTAAAACAGTTTAACCTCCCGTCGATTATTTACCGCCGTTTCCCTCTGAACCAGCCAAGTCCAAGTATACTGGGCGAATTTTCAAACTCGATTTTCTCGCAAACTTCGTTCCGTGTTCTCGACTTATTATCAACGCGATATCTCCTTTTGATGGACTTGAACGACGAGGACGATGTGTCGTGGCTGGTAAGAGTGTTGTGCTGCGGAGTCGTAAAACGAGAGAGGAGCCGCGCGCACTTTCACACGAGGCCGAAACTTTCATACGGTTTATCTGCTCGCTACGGTACGCGCGAGAAGCCAGCGTTCGTTCCCTTTTCCCGTCCTTTTTCCACGGGATATATAATTTTCTATTATCACGTAAACGCATCTGCTCGCTTCCAGTTTCCCAGCTGATTTGCTGAATCGCATTACCCTTCTTTTTCGCTCGCGGCCTATTCGCGATGCATTATTTATCGCGCTCGCTGCTAAAGTAGTAGAAATGAAAAAGCTACTACCACGAAGAACGTTGATTCTCTCGCGACAATGACGAGTTTCTTTTTCATCGGGTCGGCGTTTCTTTTTTTCTCTCTCTCTCTCTCTCTCTCTCTGACTCTTTCTCTGGCTTTTCTTTCGTACGTTTTCTCCCGAGACTTTGCTTTCGTTCCTGTAACTTTTCTTGCGCGCGTTTCGTCGCGTAATCCATCCATCGTAGACAAATCAGCAAATGGAATTAGCTGTACGCGAGAGATCGAGTCGATCGAGACGATAGAGAGATCGTGGAAAAAATATTTTTCCTTGGACAATGACGAATGAAATTACATCTCGAGCAGAAACTTCCCTTTGCCAGACACCATATATCCGTACCATATTTGTTGATCGTAAAATCCGCTTTTCGAGCCAGATTTCCTCCTTTTACGTAAGAGGAAGTAATCTAATAGCCACGCGACAAGCAGAACGATCTCGACAACGCGATCGGAGCTTTCATTTGTCCCGTGAAATGTCCACTTTTTTTGTCCAACTGTGACCACCTAACCAAGGCTAAACGAGAAAGCATCTGTAGTGATCGCGTTGGCGTGAACATGGTCGAACGAAAAGAGAAAAATCCAGTAATAAAAAAAAAAAAGAGAAAATAGCATGTGCGTAGACATAAAAGTTTGGAACATCGTAGGGAATATTAATCTTTTCGATATTGCACTCTGATGTCTCTGTACGCGTGCCAAATTTTTCGATAGAACAGAGCACTCGAAAATTATACGAGATATCGATTCTTTTTTACGTTTCGCGTCGTAAGACCTTTTTACGCGGAACGTTTCGAAGAACAAGGAGAATCTTGATCTGCCTTTTTCGGATTAATTAATTAGATAGTTGTATTTATGACAAAAACGTAATAGCAAAGTATTAGCTCGCAGTGTTATTCAACTCGTTCTTCCGCGCAAAGTGTTCTCTCCTGCTTAGTTCTAGGCAAAATTTTTACATGTTTTTACGTAAACATACTTCTCACGCAGAACTTAAGGCTACTCTGCACGTTCCAATTTCCCGATCCACTCTGTGTCTACAGAATTAAAATTACTACAATTCAATGTTTCTTAAAGCGCTTGAAACACGTTTGCAGAGTCGTCCATTTTAAAGCGACGACCGAGAACATATTACACGGTATACATCTTCTTTGTCGCTTCGTTTCTCCCATTACTTTCTATCTATTCCTACTTCGATTCTACGTTCTGCCCTTTCGTACGCCCCTCCTAATTTTTCTATGTATACGCTGTGTCTCAATGTCCAACAGTTCTCAAGGTCTCTTCCGTTTACATCTTCTATCCTCTTCCAGCATTTCCCGCCTTCCTCCGCACTTCCATTCTCCATCCTCTGCCAACCACCGAGTCTTATCTCCGAGTATCGTCGTATTTGCCAAGCCTCCTTCCCCTCGTTTCTAAAAGAGAAAACAGTAAAAGTAAAATTCATTTTTCTCCCGTCAGTTGGATGTAACGATAGAAATTGATCTAGAAACGACGCGGTCGCTTCGAGGATCCATAAAAACATCTAAACCGGCGAATTTACGTTTCGCGTTAAACGCGTGTATCTCGCCATAGAAAGCGACTAAACGTCCAGATCTGTTCTTCTCTCTCTCTCTCTCTCTCTCTCTCTCTCTCTCCTTAATTTTCTTTCCCCGCTTTCGTCGCCATTTTACGAGGCTTTGTCTCGGATTCAGCACTACCATACAAGGTGTTCGATAGTTCTCCCTGTAAACGGTATTTTTATTTGAGCGGATTCGCAGCCAGCGTTTCCCCAGTGAGAGAGAAAGTCGAGGGAACCATGACAACGACGACGACGAGAACGATGGCGATGGATCCTCTTTTACTTCCATTTCCGGAATTGTGGGTCAAGTTCTTGCCCGAAAAGCAGATACAGCTGCTGCGTGTGCGTGGCTTGGCCACCTAGCGTGCCTCTCACGAAGGCGAAAGTTACTTGCACGCTCTTCAGGACCGCTTCCGTGGTTAATACGATGTCTGAATATACAGGGTGTCGCGATAGTTATCAAGATGTTTTTACATATCGTCGATAGTCAATAGGCAGAGGAATGCCGCGAACAGATGACGCGTGGTCTACGCGTCTATGGGAGATTTAGAAGGACGAAATTGTACAGAGCGCGTATGATGATACAAAAATACACGGAGCATCGAAAAGTAGAGTGTGTATTCGTTAGAACGTTTAACACGTGGTCTGCCGCGAGAAACTCCAGCTATGTGGGCCACGTGAATTATACGTTGCTCGACATCAAAAAGGAAAAAGAACGAAACAGCGGAGAAATACGTTCATTGACGATCAAACAGCCTCTATCGTTATTCTGTTCAAGGATGAAACAGCTCGCGCATGTTTTAAGTCGATCCAGAAGCAAGTAGAAAAATACTGTCGCGACTGGTTATCGCGTTAGAAATTTTGCGTTTCGAGCGAATGCCGATTTACGCGATGGGGGAAATTCTAACGAATATCGGGACGATGAAGTAGAAAAATCGTGATATTCGAGCAAAAAATCTTCATTTTACAATTCTTGCAATTTATATTAATGTTACAGCTGGGCAGTTTCTACGGTAATGACGAGGCAAAATCTAATTCCCAGCGAGGACGGTTCACGCATGATCCACGCTTTGATCCCAATGTGGGACATGTGCAATCACGAGAACGGCAGAGTGAGTTTATTTATTCGTGTAAACTATCGTACGGAAGTATCCGGACGCGACATACCTATTATTATTAGTATTTTTAGTAGATTATCGAATAGGTGATTCAATGCGTGACATATGAGCATAACCTATACTGTCGTCATAGAGATACTTTGCTTATTTTGTGTGCGTGTATGCACGTACACAAATTGCATATACACGTAATTTTATATCCTCTTAAACGAAAATTAAAATTAATTTATATCACAAAATTGATATCTGATCTAAAATTTTTGATCTAAAATTTATAAATTTTAGATCACATCCGTTTCGTTGTTAGTTACTTTCCTATACTATAACAAAATTTAATCGTTTTGTCTTTTTTAAATGGAAAAAAAATTTACACGTTGAGGGATTCGATTCTTCCTCCTGTTGCAAATATTAATTCACAAATTGACGAATCCGAGGACGAGGATATTGTCGGATAACATAAATGGTTTTATCAATTATTTATCGAGACTGGACAATTATAGATGCCGCTGTTTAAAAGTCAATCCAATTGCGTCACGATATCTTATTGTTAGACCTTATTGTTAGATTGGTTAGATTTATTCGTAATCTTGGGATTGAGATACATCTTGCCAAATATAAGACAAAATAGTCGGATACGTAGCAGCGACATGGACAGTTTCTTATGTTCTGCCCGTTCTCGTTTCAGATCACCACGGATTTCAATGCGACGTCAAACTGTTGCGAATGTTACGCTTTGAGAGATTTCAAGAAAGCAGAGCAAATATTTATTAGCTACGGGCCCAGAACGAATTCCGATTTCTTTGTACACTCAGGATTTGTTTATATGGATAACGAACAGGTACGTGTATACCATCGTTCAAAATTACCTTAACTATCATCGTTCTACGATGTTGCAAGTCCTATATGCCCGTACTATAATTGGCAAATTTTTCAACGAATAGCCTTATTAAATTACTTCTTTATTATTTATTAGGTTTCTCAAAGTATCAGCTTTTTTTCACGTTTTTATTCATTATGTCTTGTTTACAGCAAACGTGATTATATCAATTAAAATAATATTATATTACAAGAAATAACAACGTGATACATCGTTTCTATCACACATAATGAATAGATATAATAGAGAGTATTTCACCGACTAACAAGCAAACAATTTACACATAAAGGAAGAAACACTTTGCATTTATTTCTTGCTTAAGAGATTAAGTAAATGATATTTATCTTTTTATTCTTGCAGGATGGCTTCAAATTACGGCTTGGCATCAGCAAAGCTGATTCTCTCCAAAAGGAACGCATAGAACTGTTAAATAAGTTAGATCTGCCAACGGTTGGGGAATTTCTATTGAAACCAGGAACAGAACCGATCTCGGATTTGCTGTTGGCGTTTCTTAGAGTATTCAGTATGCGTAAAGCGGAACTAGCGCATTGGATCCGTTCGGATCGCGTTAACGATTTGAAGCACATGGACTGCGCACTGGAAACTGTTGTCGAGGAGAACGTTAGAAAATTTCTGCTTACTAGGCTGCAGCTGTTAATTGCTAATTATCCGACGACTCTGAAGGTGAAAGTGAAATAAGACACCACTTTGAAATACGAGGCGACCGTTGTGGCGGCATGAAAATTGTAATTCTCTGTGTTTTAACGCGTTCCTTCTTTTTTTCCCTTTTTATAGGAAGATCTACAATTGCTCGAGACGACATTGCCGCAAATTAAGAAGTTAGCCATTCAATTAAGGGTAACGGAGAAGAGAATTCTTCAGGGCGCGCTCGAATACGTGGAACAATGGATCAAAGCTTAAGAATTTGAATTTTAATCTCTATCGACGAAATCAAATCTTTATTTTTATTCCAAATAAGAATCTTACAATGGGATATAATTTGTATGGATCCGATTTAATTGTAGTTCCGAAATGATGGATAATTGAACACATCGTTTGACGAATGACCGAACGTATATATATATATATATAATAACGTGGAGACGACGAAGGATAGATAGAAAAGGGAGCAAATGGTGTAAAATACATTAAAGTATATAAAAAATTGAACAGACTATATATCTATGTGTATTAACAAGTATACAGTGCAAAATAATTGCGCGTTCCACAATAACATGAGTCTTGTTTTCGAGAGATGAGAGCTTCGTCAGCACAACATCGTTTTTAAAAATAATATCGATGTTTCCTTATTGAAATATAACTTTTCATCTATATGCTGATCGAACTCTGATCTCTGATTACAAGAAATTACAAATATAATACTTTTATTTCAGCTTTGATAAAGAAAGAAAGAGAGAAAGATAGAAAGAGAAAGAAAAAAAGAAAAAAAAAGAAAGAAAGAAAAATAACATGTACAAACGAAATGTTACTATTCATGGATATTTATTTTTCAAAACAAATAGTTAAGAGATCTAATTCTTTATGTAAGCTATTGTGCGGTGTTACACAGGCCTACAAAAGTCAGACTTACAAACGATTAATACACCGTAAGATTTGTCGATAACTGTATCGAATTCTAATAGTACGCATAAAAGTAAGACAAACAGCAAGTTCCAGATACTTTTCAGCCATTAAAACGTTGTATTGTATCATGTTTACCCCCGAGATTTTATGCGATTATATTTAAGATACAATTGAACGCAGTACGCTTATGTGAATGGTAACTATACATACATATATGAAAAAAATATATCAATGTATTTAAATAAACGCTATATATAAACCAGTCCAATCGCGTATAACAAAGAATGATAATGTAGAATAACAATTAATTAGAAATCGCTACAGCAGGACTGATAGCTCTGTCTATTGCTTTTTTCAATACGTCGGGGCAGACATGATACAGCCAAATGCAAATGTCACGATAACTTAACGTTACATTTCTCTTCTAATACAAAACATAGAAAATTTACGACATGATTACATTACTTTATAAACTGCTAAAAAATTACCTTTACTATCTGATCCAAAAAGTTCTATATATTATCGGAGGAGTCACATGAGGGTCTTAATTATACTTTTTAAAATAATATCATTTACTTTGCGATTATATGAGTATCTCGAGTAAAGGTGAGTGTGATGATTCTGTATTTTACATGATTGCTAAAAAAATATACAGATATATGTTTATTCTCGAGAGAAAGAGAGGCGAGTTTATTTCAGAACTTTTTGATCAGATATGATCGAATGCATTTATCGATAATTTATAAGTTATTTGTTGCCAGTCATATTTAATCGTGTTTAATATATACTACAAAGTGACTTATAGCAACGGCACGTTTCATTATTACGAATAATTTTTAGTGATCATTTTCACACCTTATCCGACTTACTTTTATACCCGTCATCTGAAAGTTGCAATTTATATTTATTTACTACTTTATACTTATAACGCGTTCTGCAGTCCAATTTTATTGTTTGCTAAGGATACGTTATTATTTCCACTAGTATAATTTGCCGACTCTTTTCTTAATTCGCGGAGTATCATATCACTGACCGACTCTTCCTTTTGCTCTTCGTTGCAATCGTCTTTTACTTCCTTCTTGACATTTACTATATCATGATCTTCCTGAAGGTGCAAGACTAAAGAAGGTAAGGCATAAAATATTTTGTCACAAAGATTGCACTGGAATGTCTTGCCATCTGATGCTTGTAAGCAGTACTCGTAATCTTTCATAGAACTGTATGTTTGTCTATGCAACGCTAAATGCTTTTCATGGTCCATAGCGAGAATAAATTCGTAAGAACAAATTGGACACTTTAAGTTATGCTTTGTCCACATTGTATGCGCTTTTAATCGATGCAAACTATCATAAACTTTACCACAAACAGGACACTTCATGCATTTATGATTATTTAGCGTCTCTCTGCTTTCGTATAATCCACTACATTCCTTACATTGATAAGTTCTTTCTCTTTTACATGCATGCTTAAACCAATGCTTTTCTAACTGTGGTAACAAATCAAATACTAGTTTGCAGAGAGTACATACGAATCTTCCTCGATGATCTCTTTTCATAGTGAAGTTCGATGCTCTTATGTCCCAATGTTTTTCAAAATTATTCTTACGCATTAAGTTTTCGTTACAAAACTCACATTGGTCCTGATGTTTAGATAGATGATTAAATAACATACCAGGCTCTGTATTTGTGTAATTACAAAAGGAACATACAAAAGTATCATCTTCCTTGTACACATGTGAGTATAAGTGTTTTTGGAATGAGTTTGAAGTGAAAAACATTGCTCCACATGCTGGACATTTTAAATAAGGTTTACCTCTTTCTGTGTAATATAACGGCAAAGGTCTGAAGCTTTGTAACCAGCCAGCGTTATCTTTGGAATCTAGAATATTTTGCTGATCCATAGAAGACTCTTCGTAATCTATTTCCTCCATGGCTGGCACACGTTCATCTACGTCGGTAGAGATGATCGAATGTTCTTCCTCTTTTATTTCAACTATCGGTTCATGCTTCGGTATCAGTTTTCTCAAAAATAACATTTTATTATGTCGCTTAGCGCGATGTCGAGATTTAGACTTTTTGCTAGCCAAAGAGCGTTCATTATTTAATTTCTTTGTCATTAATGCATTGTCTGATTCCAACTGTGTTATTATTATAAACTCTTTATTATTAGGTACAGAAGTAACATAAGACAAAGGTGAATCCGGTCTCAAGTTGTCCCAGTCACTGACAGTGGATTCACTAGTGGCTTCTGAGTCATTTTCAATGGATAGAAGCTCAGAGGACACGTCATCTTCTTGAGATTCAATGTCATCGTCATCGTCTTCCGCGGAAAGGAGCGCTGTTCTTAATATTTCTCCATTCGATATTGGATATTTATCTTTTTCATAACTTTCACCATCGTTTCTTCTCTCGTTAGTTTCTTCATCTTCCATTGCGGTTTTTGAAAAATCTTTGCATTCTGAATCCTCCAGCGTTAACATTTTGCGTTTGTAAAAGTCCTACGATTCGTACTTATTTACTGCAACACATAAAATTAGACATTACTCTGCTTATAAACTGTTTACACGGAGAGTTCTCAAATATGAAACATAACCTCCGTTTCCATTTTATTCACTGCATCTTTCACTCTTAAACTGTCCAATCGTAAGTGAACGATGATTAAATCAAATCTTTAAACACTCGTTGCTAATGATCAAGTAAACAAACTATACTTACATGTAGACATTTAACGTGGCCCCTCCTTACGACGCTCTTTGCGGTGCAAACATCGATTTGTATCTGCGTGGAATTCTTTAAAGACGTATCAAAAGACGGACAAAAAAAGTATGTGCCATAACGTGAATTCGTCATTCAACTTCTAAAATTCCACGCGAAACTTGTAAGTTTCGGAGTTCACATTATTATTCACACTTGAATAACTTTGATCAGCTGTTTTCTGATTACACAAAATTGACAGGACGTCTCAGTTTGCGTCCAACCGATGACCTGCCGATGGTGACACGAAAAGTATCTCTCAACTTCTCTTCGTTGAATTTCTACAATGTTCTATGTCACTTATTCGAGATAAAGAAAGACTACTTGAAATACCTGCTACAACTATGTCGAAGATTTCTGCTGTTTACGTATAACCTGATTAATATTTTTCTAGTAATGAAATTCTATTAAGTTATATCGAAATACGATATACAACTGCACTTGCCTTATACGCGTAGAATGTATAGTTGAGAAACACTGTCACAGGAATAAGCCATGTATGTAACTGTATACAGATATAGAGAAGTATATAGGAGGGCTCGGGGATTTATTAGAACACGTACGAGAAATTAATATATTTTTAACATCGGTACTTGTATCTGTGCAAAATTATCATATAAAATCATTGCAATATACAAAATTATTGGTAATACATTGTACTTAAATGTTAAATACATGTGTAACTCGACAGTGTGTATCTCGAAAAGTAAGAAGAATAAAACAAACAAAAACAACAGTGAGTTAACAAATATTTTTCTTTAATTATAACAAAAACTGTTCTGTCTTTACTTTAAAATTATAAACTATTATCTTCGATATTGTTACTTAACTACGTGTCAATATATATAAGTACATGAGACATATTATCTAGAACAAGCCCTCGTTCTTTCACAGAATACTTATATAAAGGTACTATATTAAATTAACGAAACTTGTAGCTTTCAACAAACGCAGTAACACTTATCTTTTAAACTTTCATATACAATTCCTCCAAGCTAATTATATATTAGCAAGCCTCGGTTCATTGTAACAATCGAATGTTAATACATTCTACCATTTCGAATTACGTAATTAATTAAAACATCCTATCTACCATTTTGAAATTGAAGGAAACTGATCTCGAAGACTGACTGGGAGTATATATCCCAGTTTCAAAGATATGTTTTATCTAGTTCAATATATACTACAGTACAAATTATTACTGCTTTCATCGTCGGAAGAAAATTCGTCGCGAAAAAGTTAAGGGGTTAAAGAGCCGTTCTCTTGAGAATCGGCGTTTCAATTCTTGCTTCGTTTTTTGTGTTCGTGTCCATGACCGAAGTCGGCAGCGTACGCGTGTGGATAGTCGTAACCGTGGCCGTGACCGTACTCGTGGCCGAAACCGTGTCCAAAACCGGCGCCAAAACCATGAACGAACTGCGCGGGCAACGGATGGCCATGTAGCCCGTGGCCGTGCAACACGGGATAAAAGTGACCGCCGCCATAACCTCTACCGCCGTATGCCGGTGAACCAACCGGACCAGCGCCAATCAGCGGGATCGGAGCTGGATGGACCGGAATTGGAACTGGAACCGGGACCGGTATTGGAAACGCTTGCTTTACCGGTACTGGATACGGTTGTTGTACTGGCACCGCCACGGGATGCTTCACCGGTATTGGAATTGGGCGTTCCACCGGAACCGGAACTGCCTATGGATAAGTAGATTTCAGAGATGAATTACCCGTTTCGGGAGGTAAATTCTGTGGATGAAAGTAGTCAGATGGAACGTGGACCGTTTAAGAAGAATAACAAAGGTTAACTTTTCGTTGGACATACAGAGTGATTTCGAAACTGTGGTACAACCGGAGAGGTAAGAATAAGTCGAGAATATAGAATAAAATTTGCGTTCATACGGCGTGTCGAAAATATAGGGCAAAATATAGAATTTCAGAAAGATTGTTAAGCAACTATGGAACGAAAATGTTGTCGATATCGTCTGGAAAACGAAGCGTCAGGTAAAAGAATTTAGGAATGTTTCCTTACTTCGTGTACCGGAATGGGAACCGGGACCGGTTTGTGAATGATCTTTTCGATCTGAACTGGCACGTGATACGGTTTCTCGATGTAAACTGGCTGCGGAACAGGAACTGGTCTTTCCAGGACCACGTGTTTCGTTATGTATACTGGAAACGTTTTCAACAAATCGGGCCCCCCGATTGGTAAAGGGATAGCCGGTACTCTACCGTATGATAATCCGCCATGCAATCTATCAATCACGAAACATAAGCATCGTCGTTCTAGAGATTTCAAGTAAAAAAACGATACCAATCGAAAGTGAAAAATATGAATTACAAAGTTGTGATATCATTACCCTTCATGAGCTAAGTTAAAGGGAGGAAATTTGAGCCCTTTCCAACCTGAATCACCTAACCATGGCTGTCCATGGCCGTATCCATGAGAACTCGATATTCCAAGCCATCCGCCAGATTCTGGTATCCCTCGTTTACTTTGTTTCGTATCGTTTGTCTCTGCAGTTAGCGCGTAGCCGCAGCAAAGTATCAGGAACAGCTGGAATTCAACGTTTTTACAAAATTACTGTATAATCGTCTAAAGTTAATCCAATACTTTTTCATATCCTCGTGCCTCGTATTTTTACGCTTCTTGGCAACGCAACTTCAACGAAAATTCTTTTCGCACATTCACAGATGTCCAACTGAACAATTGGAAAATCAAATAATTTCAAGTTTATCGATTCGTTTAGTAATATTCATTTTGCCCCGACAACGTCTACCTTTAGTTTGATCGTTTGAACCGCCGAACGACAGGAAATCGTTGGCTCGCTGTTACCACGAATCTATCACGTCTGTTTAGCACAGTGTTGCGGATTTCTTAGCGTGCTTGGCTCGTATCCAGCAATGATCAAAGAATCACAATTCACCGGACGTGCTCGTGTTTACTGATCGGTCTCAAACGTTTCTGACCTTTTTTAAGCAAAGAGGATAGCAAAGTGAGTTAAAGTAAATTGTTCTAAACATCGTTGCGAGTATTTGACGGCCACAATGTGCAAGCTTAGGAAAAACAGAAGAAACTAACGGAGGTCCTGTGTTTCAGCGTGGAAGCAGAATTCAATAAAACATCGTAGTCAACGACACTAATTATATAATTATTGTAATATAATAACTGTAATAATATAATAACAGTACGTACTTTTATAAGCACACATACAGACGCGTGTAGACAGGTATACATAAAATGTTAGCGAGTCACGCAGTGACTGTACTTTACTTACGTAATTTAATTTCTGCTCGTTAACGACCATTGATCATTAACGAAAAATAAATAAATAACAACGATCAGAGGACCGAGAAACGTTTCCGGAACTTTGTGCCGAGTACACGTATTACGAATCGCGCCTCTCAATGCTACACGATGTAAAACAGATCGTAGAAAAAAGGTAATTGTAGCAAATTACCACCTTCTACTAAATTACGAGTTCTGTTTGAAACTTTTTTTTCGAATAACCAGCAATTCTTTCGGATAATTACGTTTACGGATTAAAACGACTGACCGCTCTGTTTGCAAGGATTTTCCATTATATGTAATTACGAGTTATATAAATTACACGCACGAACAACATACAGGGTGTACCGAAAATCGTGGTGCAAGTGGAAAGGCGGTGATTCTCCGTGGGAATGTGAGCGGAAAATGTAGAACGACGACAATTACCGATACGAGCCTTCGTTTTCGAGAAAATCAACCGCGAGGTTCCGTCCACTCGACCGTCGTTACTTTTCAAGCGCGCGTAACGCAACTTCATAGTCGACTTTTTCGAAAACGATGGGTCGTATCACGATTCTTCGCTACATTCCGTATATAAAATATTCAATGGAAAACACTCGTTGTAATATTCGGCGGGAGAAGCAGTTCTCTCATCTAGCTTCAATTTTTTAGTTAAATACAAATATCAGCGTGGTATCCAGCTCGAAGGAGTTAACACTCATGCGTGTAATATAATATATCGGATTACACAGCCCTGCAGAGACAATAGTTCGACAAATAGATCGCCAATTAAAGATTCTGTCGTATCACGATTAGACCGCGGATGGACGTTGCTAAAAAACTGGAATTTACTTGGAGATTTGTTCCACTCACATAATGTTATAATAAGCGCTTTGAATATTTTACGTATTTTTGCGTATTATATTTTGCATATTACTATATATATATATATATATTATATATTAGGTTGTCCGGAAAGTTTCTTTCGTTTCATAAGGAAACGATAGGCGCGCGACATTTTTCGTTTTCTATTATTTTACCGAATCGCGTATGATCCATTTTCTTCCGTTTCTATTATTACGGTCATCGATAAAATAATATGAAGGAAAAAATGTGGCGCATCCGTTGTTTCCACGTAAAACGAAGGAAACTTTCCGGACAACTTAATATTATGTTTCATGTATTTCCTATAAACGCGTAAATACCCGCAGTCTACTTACGATACTTGCCGATTTATGTTTCTTACCGAGATCATAGACATCGCGGTCTCGTCGAGAAGGAACTGTTCGTCAAATCGAGAAAAGCGTTAGCTTTATATATTCGCCGTTTGTCGAGGTAAACAGATCGATAGTTCCGGATGGTCCAAGTCAGGTTGCCCTGTTTGATAGGATCAGGAACTCGACCTTGTTGATCGGCGAGTTTTGTATTTCCGGTGAAGAAAGTGGTAAATACTTACCGCAACGAATCTGGTTCACGTTGACGCTGTATCCGACGGCCACGCGTACCACTGATATCATATCTTTACTCCAAGTGTTTCGTCCAATTGAGACGTTTATGACCAGACCGCTGATTTTCCCAAAATCAAATAAGAAGACGCTTTGATCGACGTAAGGTTTATCGTATTCTTTAGATTTACTTTCTAGACATTAAAGTTTCACGATCATCGGATGGAATATTTGCGATCCTGCGGTTTTCAATCGCGTCGTTCTCTTCTTCTTCTTGCAGGTCCACCCCGAGGAAGCGAACCGGAACGTCCACGAAACGTCGCGCCACGACAGAGCGCAACACGCTAGTAACACGCTGGAAACACGAAGAGACACAACTATACGTGGTTGGATCGATCGGCAGCCTGTGGAAATAAGATTCGATGCGAAGGAGTCGCTGCTCCGCAAACGATAGAAAAATTTCTCACGAGCCGATTCGACGGACTGGAACAACCGCGGAACCACGTTCCTCTCTTCGCAATACGTCGCTGCACGTCTATCTTCGAAATTTCATTTTATTCGTTTCTACTTTCATAGAACAGGACGACATCGCGTTCGGTTAACCAGCTCATTGCCACCATGCTATGGAACGAGATCGATCGTGCGCCCAAATTTTACAACATCGCCGGCTATTGTATGAATCGAGATACCTTTGATCGATGACTTTTCGATCGAGGTCTACTATCGCTTGATCCCAGGGGAAAATGTACGTATGTAAATGCGTACATTTAATAACGTATAAATGAAACATATAAATGAAATGACATATAATTTAATAACATATAAATGAAAATGTATGTAATAATGGTACATATTGCCCCAACGCGTTAACTCCCCCCTTTTTCGTTTCAAGTTTTAATACTTATAAGCGGAGGCATAAGCATAACGTATGTTCTGCGTGAAATCGTCTCATCGACACGATCTTCGTACGGTCGTAAAAATACGCGAAGCCTGCTGAAACTGAGCGAATCGCAATTCGTGTCACGATTTAGAATCGGTGAACGCATAGCGTTCTTGGGTTTCTGTAACGCGGAGCTGTGCCGCCTTTACTCGGCCAACGAGATCAACGAAACCGGCTGGTCCGTTTCTTGCACCGGTGTCGCTGCTTTGTTTCCGCGTTGGCCGCATCCGCGAACTTTCTTAACTTTCATTTTCTAATACGTACGAGCTACTTCTAATGCCGGCCACTACCTTTCATCCATTATTCATCGTTATGAACGCCGGTGAGCGCATAACAGGCTCGTAGTGCGTACGTATTAGCCCTACAATGACGAAATACCTGACGGTCAAGTTAGACGACTTCGATCAACTTTCAATCAACCGACCAAGTGGTGGGTTCGTGAGGTACAGGGTCTCAGCTTGAATATGCTTATGCGAAGCGAGTTATTTGTTATCTTAGTAACTTCTAACGCGACTAATATTCATTTTTAACGATTAACTGTTCGCGCGGTACCGAATTAACTGTTAAATCAAGATTGCTCCGTGTGTAATTCATCGAGAACACGAGAAAATTCGTTGATTCCTATCTCTGTGCTAGAAAGTAACCTTCGAACGAGCTTATTCAAAGATTATCTATTAAAATAAAGTTATTATGGTACAAAGTGATTCGTTAAATTGTAACCGAGGAATTTTCAAATTTCGCTTGTAGATTGCGCCTTGAACGAACGAACCTTACGACCGACCTGTTCTCGCGTCGCTGTATCTCGCTTCGATTTATCCTCGTTAACGATCGTTCCACGATACGCACGTTCAGCTCTAACGTAAAGCGCTTTTTCTAACGCACGTCTCACGCTTACGTGAAACACGCATTGGTATTCCCTTTTGCCTACGAGCGCAGCCACGCTTCCGCCAGGATATGAAAGAAAAATGTCACGAAACCGCGCTCCAACCGCATAACCAGCTTGCTATAGAACCGTGTCACGATTCGGCGCATCGCTGTTCTTATTAATTTGAATGTTCACGTAGAGAATTTTCACCTAGCCGTCGCTCGGCTATCCGAACGATCTCGAAGGCGGATACTTGGTCACGCGAAATTGTTCACGTTCGTTCTAATATGTGAATGACGGATGATACCGTCTCGTCCCGCGTTATGCACATAGTCATGCTCGTTAGGTGTAAACGAAAGAAAAGCGGTCACGACCGCTATTTGGCCGTCACCCAGGATTGGTCGCAGCGAAAGTCCATTGAGTTCGAACCAAGACAACGATGGTTCCTTCCTATTGCGATGTGTCACCTGTGCATGCCCTATAAATACTTATGGGGGTCACCGATAGCGAGCAAACTCAGTTTTCCTTCGGCCTCGTAGTTGCGAGCTAGGATTTAGGCAGCGTCTCGAGGATCGATCATGAAGATTATTTTGGTATTGTTTCGTTCGTTCTTTTTTCTTCTCTCTTTTTCCTTTAATTTATCCTTTATTTATTACTTCGTCTAGTCTCATCGTTCTTGGGACTTTATTCGTTTCTACCGCCACTGTGTTTCGTTGTTTCTTCGAATTGGTTTCGGACGGTGATAAAGTACCTTGTGATTAAATTAGCTGCGAATAAGCGACAGAAGCACTGGGATAGTTTGCGTGGATCGTTGTTCGACCGTCGGCGAGACGCGTCGTGTGGTTTGAAACAATTTTTGTATCACAGTGAAGCTTCGGTTTATATATTTCCGTGAATTATGTATGAGCTTGTCGTGTGCGTGAAATACGATGGAACTTTTCTTTTCATTTTTCTCTCTTCTACGTTCGCCACTGACACGATACCCCGTTCGTTCGCAGGTATTGTCGTTGTTCCTGGCGCTCAGCGCAGCAATTATCGCCGATAAGCACGAGAAGACCAAGTCTGTGGCGTCAAAGAAACACGACAAAAGGGGACTCGTAAATTTGGAATATGGTGCACCCGATCATCCGTACGGTCATCCCGAACCGCCGCCTGTTTTCGAGCCTTCTCTTCCGGACGTAGGTGGACACTTGGAGTCCGTGATCGCGCCTGTAGCACCTCCGCCACCGCTACCTGTAGCGCACGCAGCTCGTTAGTATACTTTCTAGTTTACCGTGTTTTAACGCTAAACCTAGCACGGCGGTCAGATTGACCGCTTTCAAATTTCTACACAAATTTCATCATATTTCAACGTTGTCGTATCGCTTGCTAATCTATGACTTTTCATAAATTGCGCATACGACATATTCTTCGGTATCTATTTCTACTTTATAATAGAATTTATGCGTAAAATTCAATTTCTCAATGTGTAAATTTCATTGAAAAAATCGTCTCAATCTCAAATTTTTATTCCGTAGAAATTTTTTTATTATAAAATCGATCCCCTGTACTTAACGTCGAATCTGTTCGAAACTGATATTTACAATTGAAAGAAGATTTCTATCGTAATTTCATATCATACGCTAATTGAAATGCATGTCTCAGAGCACCGCTGACAGATTTAACGCTAAACCTAGCACGGCGGTCAGATTGACCGCTTTCAAACTTCTACACAAATTTGGCCATATTTCAACGTTGTCGTATCGCTTGCTAATCTATGACTTTTCATAAATTGCGCATACGACATATTCTTCGGTATCTATTTCTACTTTATAACAGAATTTATGCGTAAAATTCAATTTCTCAATGTGTAAATTTCATTGAAAAAATCGTCTCAATCTCAAATTTTTATTCCGTAGAAATTTTTTTATTATAAAATCGATCCCCTGTACTTAACGTCGAATCTGTTCGAAACTGATATTTACAATTGAAAGAAGATTTCTCTCGTAATTTCATATCATACGCTAATTGAAATGCACGTCTCAGAGCACTAAACTGCTAAACCTAGCACGGCGGTCAAATTGACCGCTTTCAAACTTCTACACAAATTTGGCCATATTTCAACGTTGTCGTATCGCTTGCTAATCTATGAATTTTCATAAAATGCGCATACGATATATTCTTCGGTATCTATTTCTACTTTATAACAGAATTTACGCGTAAATTTCAATTTCTCCGGTCAAACGAAATATTTTCTAGCGTCGAATTACTCGAAAATTGAAATCTCATACCTGCGTTATGAACTCGAGCGACAAAGTGTACCATTTTATTGAAAAAATCGTCTCAATTTCAAATTTTTATTCCGTAGAAATTTTTTTATTATGAAATCTGTACTTAAAGTCGAATCTGTTCGAAACTGATATTCAGAATTGAAAGAAGATTTCTCTCGTAATTTCCTATCACACGCTAATCGAAATTCACGTCTCAGAGCATCGCTGAGAGATAATATTTTCTAGCGTCGAACTACTCGAAAATTGAAATCTCACAGCTGCGTTATGCACTCGAGCGACAAAGCGTACAATTTGACTGAAACAATCGCCTCAATTTCAAATTTTTATTCCGTGCAAGTTTTTTTATTATAAAATCTTTTGTACTTAACGTCGAATCTGTTCGAAATTGATATTCAGAATTGAAAGAAGATTTCTCTCGTAATTTCATATCACACGCTAATCGAAATTCACGTCTCAGAGCATCGCTGAGAGATAATATTTTCTAGCGTCGAACTACTCGATAATTGAAATCTCACACCTGCGTTATGAACTCGAGCGACAAAGCGTACAATTTCATTGAAAAAATCGTCTCAATTTCAAATTTTTATTCCGTGCAAGTTTTTTTATTATAAAATCTTCTGTACTTAACGTCGAATCTGTTCGAAACTGATATTCAGAATTGAAAGAAGATTTCTCTCGTAATTTCCTATCACACGCTAATCGAAATTCACGTCTCAGAGCATCGCTGAGAGATAATATTTTCTAGCGTCGAACTACTCGAAAATTGAAATCTCACACCTGCGTTATGAACTCGAACGACAAAGCGTACAATTTGACTGAAAAAATCGTCTCAATTTCAAATTTTTATTCCGTGCAAGTTTTTTTATTATAAAATCTTCTGTACTTAACGTCGAATCTGTTCGAAACTGATATTTGCAATTGAAAGAAGATTTCTATCGTAATTTCTGTACATACCTATTTTCAAGCTGCTTTACGCGTTAGAAATTTGTCTTACAAAGAAATGTCAAATTGCCAGGAAGAAACTATTCAATTTGTATTTTCAAGCTGCGATAGATGTATCCTCTCGTAGAACGCGCTACGCTATATTTAAATCCCATTCTTAGGCCATAGTCGTCGCGGATAAATATTCGCGCGAAACATCCGAAGACCACGATGCTTCGAATCGTACAGATCCGCGTAAATATTTCATTCGCCAATTTAATTCCTTGATACATTGACTTCTCAATTCCCGTCTCGAGTCTCGTACAAACCATTCGGATTTTGTATTAAAAAATCCCATTACGTTTCGAGCGCTGTGGACAACTGACGCTGCAGCCACCGACTGTAAAAGAAGCGCTGTCGCTTGATCTTTTTCCTACTCGTTTCGGACTCAAACGGACATACAAAGTCCGGAAGCGGAGCTAAACCGCGTCTGGCCGCTAGAAAACGCCACTGGAACGCCAAACATCTGACCAAACCTGAAATCTCTTCTCTGTTTCAGCCGCGGTTCCAGTTCCAGTACCAGTGCCTCAGCCGATTCCACAGCCGCAACCGTTTCCAGTCGCGGTGCCTCAGCCAGTGCCGCACCCGGTTCCAGTCGCGGTGCCTCAACCAGTGCCGCATCCGGTTCCAGTCGCAGTTCCCGTGACGAAGCACGTGGCGGTGCCTGTGCCGGTCGATCGAGCGGTCCCAGTTCCCGTGGATCGTCCTGTTCCCGTGCCAGTGGCTGTTCCCGTGCCAAAACCGTATCCGGTGCACGTGGAGAAGATCGTGCACGTGGATAGACCAGTACCAGTACCGTTCGACAGGCCAGTTCACGTGCCAGTGGATCGACCAGTGGCCGTTCCTGTTCCAGTACCCAAACCGTACCCTGTTCCTTACGAAAAGGTGGTCCACGTGGACAGGCCCTACCCTGTTCACGTAGCAGTGCCTTACCACGTGCCCAAACCTTATCCAGTACCTGTCGCTGTTCATGCTCACAAGACGCACGGATGGTTCTAGTAAGGTTTCTTCCAGGTATCTCTGTCGGTTAACCAAAACTTTCCACGTTGGAGCTACTGGTGGCGGTCGATGGCGGTGTACGATAGCGTCGAGAAGCTTGCGAGCGTCTCATCGATTTAACGCTTTGCACGTTCCTCGTCTCGGACGTTAGAATCAGATAACGGGTTGCTACGCAGACGTTTAGGGACATCCGAGGATGCGCCAATGCACGGAATCGATACATTGTACAAAGATACGTAAAATATCCAAAGCAGAGTACTTCTTATGTCCGAGTTCTACTCTTTTTGATTACGTTCGTAGAAACAACTGCGTTCCGAGCGCAGATTAACGCGCGTTGTCTGCAACGTTTCTCCAAGTTTTACCACCGACGATTTCTAAGCATCGAATCTACCGATTCTTAATGACATACCGACAAAAGAGACAGGTTTTTGGCCAAAATTTACAACGCCTGCGGCGTATTTGGTGCAGGATTCGAAGCGAACTTGCTGGAATTTATTAGGAGAAAGAGCTACGGAAAATTATACGAGAAAATTGTGTAAAGAATCTACGGAGAAGAACTAGAGAAAGTCCTGGAAAAATTGGAGTAATTTCTTTTTCTTGAATTACGAACCAGCTGTTTCGACCGCGTTGGTAGCTCTCGCGTCAACTCTTAACCGATATCGTTGTATCGTACAAGTGGCCGCTACAATTTCCGTTAGATCGTTTTATTTTATCTCGTACTCGTTATTTTATGTACTAAATAATTTTGTATACTAATTTTCGTCGCGTACTGCGCGTATAACGCAAAGTAAAGCTAAACGATCCGAGTGAAACTACTGCGACCGTTTCTAAGCCAGCGACACCGGTTAAGCGTTAAATGACTCTTTGCAACGTTATTTTGGCTAATCGTGCTTTCGAATCTTCCGACACTAGTCCGTTTCAATAGTACAGTAATTGTTACTAAAACGTTGGAAGAACGAATTGTGTGAATGGTGTACATAGTACTACGCACTGACACTGCCAAGAATTTTCGTATCAACGAATCTTTAATACGTTTATCCGTTGTTACACAAACGAAATTTAATACCGTTAAGGATTTTTACATTAACAGTCTGTTTCTTTTTTTGATACGTTTGTAGTTGTATTACAAGCGGGGATTAATAAAGTTCTCCCTTAGAAAGTATGATTCGCTTGATTCGCAGTGACCTTGCACGAAGAAGAAAGTTAGAGCTTAGAAACTTTCCTGTACGAGGATTTCTTTTGCGATAATTTTCCATAGATCAACCCTTCAGCCACGTTGAAATGTCAAACAAGCAATTTCCATCGATCAACGTATTAAAATACCCAGCACACGTAGTTGGAAATTTCGTTTATCCAGCATTTATTTTAACCAAACTATCAATTTCGAGATTCGCGCAGGTTCTGTACGGAAATATATCCACTCCTTTTGTTCCTTCGCCTGTAAACGGTCCACGTGTCCGATATTACATCAACAATCTCATCGATGACCGTATGTAATCAAACTAAATTCCTTTTTCCCACATTTTCCACGTATTCTCGATTAGACGCAACTGTTCAGACGAGGGAATTTTCGGCTAGCGAATCGTCTGCTTGCGATTCTACCTTTTTCTGTCGGTCCATGTTTCAACAAGACCGAACGAAAACAAATTACAAGCAACGAGACACAACGTAGATGCGATACTCTCTTAATTATTTATGCACTTTGCGTAAATATCTCGCACCGATAAATCGGAGAAATTTCCAATACACCAAGCTGCGTTGAATCGTATTCCGTTTGCGTGGCAAACCGTCTAAGCGTATGACGAGAGAAGAATTCATTGTCGCTTGCGTTCGAGTATTTCTTACTGGCGCGTATTTCCACGAGAATAGTACGAAAACGATCACAGGCGACGAAATACAGGCGTGCGCGTGATATTCTATTAATTACCTGTGCACTCTACGTAAATATTCCTGTATAAATCGTCCAGAGGAATGTTCGTCGCGTCGAGCTGCCTTCAATTATATTCCGCTCGCGTCTGAAACCGTCTAAGTATCAGACGCGGGAAGAATTCATTGTCGCGGTCGTTGTAATATTTTTTTTAGCACGAGCTTCTAAAACGTTGATAACAGTAGTGGGAATGGTAACAGCATTAAGTTTTGAATAAGGCCAGTCGGTAGGACGAGGCATCTTAATGTGCGCTTGTGAACGAGCGTGTATGTGACGTTAGAAATTGACAAACACATTAATAAAACACAATCGCACGACCTTGGCGCTTCTACTTTCTTACACGTGCAATACCAATGGATTACTGTAAAGTCGCACCTAAACGTGTAAAACGCGTGTATATTGTGTCTATCGGTAAAGGTCAGGTAGTTCCGCTTGATGTGCGCTGTACAGGGTGTTCCGTGCTACAGGCGTAAACAGATTTAGGGGCTGATTCTTGGCGCTAGGATAAGACGAGAGTCGAGAGTAAAAAAATTGCGCTTTCTCGGCCTTGTCTTTTGGTTACTGGCGATTAAAAATCGATCGGTATATATATATATTAGGTCGTCAGAAAAGTTTCTTTCGTTTTGTAAGGAAATAACGGACGCAGAACATTTGTCGTTTTACATTATTTTATCGAATTACCTATGATCCATTTTGTTCTGTCGAGATGAAGATCACAACGTTCGACTGATTAGGTTTCACGTTTGTATGAAGCTGCATCGTTGTAAAACACGTGTCTGCAAAGCAAAGACACTTTTCGGACAGCCTGATATATCCTTGGTCAATATATAAACCGCTCAGAAATTGAAGTGCTCGGTTACTTCGGTTTAAGGTTTCTGCAGCGTAGATTCGCGTTGCTGCGATTCACTTGAAGCTTTTGCCGTACGTTATTCGGCACATCGAGCAGACAGGATCCGACTTTTAGAGAACTTAGTCTTATCGAAACGAAGATATTCGTCTGAATGTTGAAAGTCCTTGCGCGTATTCTCCGTAGTATTCTTCTTTCTCTTCAAGCGGAATCACACTTCAGACGATGGAAACTTGTATTAAAAAAAAAAAGGAGCTATGTAGAAGCGCTTGTGACGCATCGATCGATCGGACGTATCATTTCCTATAAGACAAAAAAAGAAAGAAAAAAAAAAACTTGAATCATTTACGTCAAAAGATTGGCAGTTTAAAACACTGACAAATAAGCGTTCGCGTGATCCCGTGAAAAACATATCATGGATTGATAGAAATTCTTCTATTCTTCACGCGATCTAATTCCTGTCTGCGACGTTTTACAACATAATTAACAGTCTCGATAATACGTCGAGTTCCTGGTCCAATGGCACCGTTGGGGCTGTGCTTAAATTAAGAAAACGCGTACTGAGGAATCCCGTGCCTGATTGCGAAACGATCTTCTGTAATAGACGTAAAATCCGATATACAATTATTATTGTTATTTTCGAAGTATCACAAAGCTGAGGATTTTTTTGGATTTTTTTTGGAGGAGGATGGAATCGAAAAAAAATTGAAAGACGGTTGAAACATGTGGAAAAAGGAAATAAAAGGAGTGGTTACGCGTGTCAAATGTAACATTAGGTAACGAAACGCGTTTGTAAACGTTTACGTAAATATACGCAGATTGATCTACCGCTCGATTGGAAAAGACGTCATTCAGCTTGCTAATAACTGAGATTTAACGTACAGGAGAGGATTGTACTTACTTGTTCTTCATGTTGAGTCATAAAACTAAATCGCTTACATAAATCATCGCCGAGATGATTTTAGAGACGCTTCCAAGCGAATATATATTTGTTTGATCGTCTAATCGCATAAAATTACGACAAGTACGTTGTATATACATCGACGACGTTTACGATATTTGTGTATAATTATAATACGGATAAAATAAGAGAAAGAAGGAACGATGATCCAAGTGGAAGAATAATTCCGTTCAAATTGCAATTACGCTACTCTGTGCGCTATATACAGGGTGGGGCATTTTAAACAGGTCAGCCGAATAACTCGCTCGTTTTTGAAGATAGGAGAAAATGCGTCAGACCAAAGTTACTTGGTATCGGCGGGCTCATAATCTGGTATTACCAATTTTTCCGTAAGCGGAAGAGTCAAGGAGATACGAAGGTCGACTCTGTTTCTTTAAATGGAACGGTATACCTTTTTACTTACAATTCTGATCGAGTGTTTCAAGGCGAATACAAAGTAAAAACACCCAAAGTCAACTGTAACGGGAAACAAATTGTGTCAGAGTACTTTTCAAAAGTCTTTTACAAAAGATAAACAAACATTCACTCACATTGCACGCTTGTCTGTATCCTCAAACGTTATTGGTAATTTAACTACCGACTAGAGCACAGCTTCCTGATATAATATTTGCTCAGTCTAAGTGTTCAGTTTCCTAAAACGCGTTACACGATTGCAATGAAAGTAGAAATGCTTCTTATTTATGGTGAATGTCACAGAATTATGAGGGAAGCGGTACGTGTGTATGGTGAAAGATTTCCCGATCCTAATAATATTCATTATTTAGACGACTTGTTTAAAATGCTCCACCCTGTATACGATGTAACGACAATGAAAGTAACGATTAAAATGTAGCATTGTTTATTCGACAAAATGTCGTACCTGCGTTAATAGAGCGACGCGAATGGAATTGTTAGAAAGTAAAATAATTAAAAAGATACGTACGACAATTCGGTTAAACATGGCAAATATGCATCATTTCGTATTGCAAGTGGCACACGTAAAAGTTTGCAATTCGAGCGTGTTCCACTAACAGTTAACTATAGAATGCTCATATTTAATACATTCTTCTGCACCTTCTCGCTCGATAGGCGTTACACTTGACACCAAAGAACAACGTAGTGTCGTACAGGTGCAAATCTATAAAAGCGTCGTTCCGTTATACAAGAATTACACGTTTTGCTACGTTCAAATCCAGAACGTCGATGGGAAATTGAAACTTTGACGGAATCTAATGTCAGAGAACGTGCAGATGAACTTTCTAACAGAATTGATGCGTAAATTTCAATTTCTCCGGTCAAACGAAATATTTTCTAACGTGGAAATACTCGAAAATTGAAATTTCACACTTGCGTTATGCACTCGAGCGACAAAGCGTACAATTTGACTGAAAAAATCGCCTCAATTTCAAATTTTTATTCCGTAGGAATTTTTTTATTATGAAATCGATCCCCTGTACTTAACGTCGAATCTGTTCGAAACTGATATTCACGATTGAAAGAAGATTTCTCTCGTAATTTCATATCACACGCTAATCGAAATGCACGTCTCAGAGCATCGCTGAGAGATAATATTTTCTAGCGTCGAACTACTCGAAAATTGAAATCTCACAGCTGCGTTATGCACTCGAGCGACAAAGCGTACAATTTGACTGAAACAATCGCCTCAATTTCAAATTTTTATTCCGTAGGAATTTTTTTATTATGAAATCGATCCCCTGTGCTTAACGTCGAATCTGTTCGAAACTGATATTCACGATTGAAAGAAGATTTCTCTCGTAATTTCCTATCACACGCTAATCGAAATTCACGTCTCAGAGCATCGCTGAGAGATTTAACGCTAAACCTGCGACTGCGGTCAAATTGACCGCTTTCAAATTTCTACACAAATTTGACCATATTTCAACGTTGTCGTATCGCTGGCTAATTTATGACTTTTCATAAAACGCGCATACCATATATTCTTCTATTTGTTTCTAGTTTGCTTTCTTTCTAAGAAATATTCGTAGCCTGTGCTGCCTATCGCGAGCGGTCAATAAGTGTACAAGAAGCGTCGGTAGGTTTAGTGTTAAGTTTGTCAATTTTATGTCAAAGATACTGCAATTTTATGTTTCGTTTAAAACGAAACATTTCTAGGCTGACGTGGCAAAGAACCCGAAGAGAACGACACCTGGAAAATAAAACCGAAAACCGAAGGAAAACGAATGGTTCTACGCGTGACGATATATCACATATTATTTAGTAACGCAATTAACTTATTCGATCGCGGTTTATTTCTTACACAGAACGAATTGTTCGAAAGACGATATCCAGCCGAATGTTGCATAAAGAGTATCTTAATAATTTCAGTCTTGCGTAATAATTTGACAATGTCTCGAAGGTATCACGCTATCGTTAGCGTCACACGCTTTCATTAAACACATTTCTGTTTCTATCGTTTGTTTTTACGATTATGCACACGACTGTCAGGTAGACTTTCTTACAGATTATACATATAACTATTAACTAAGGAAAAATATCTAATTTCAGAATATCTGGCTGTCGCAGAAGAAGCAGCTCGCGGACAGTTGCAGTCAATTTGGATGCAGCATCGTACGAAGATCATACGTAAACGTGGATGTACAGAGAAAAAATAATTTTTCTTCGTTCGTAAATCACGCCGCAAAGTTCAGAAAGAAAGCGATGGGTAATTTGAACGTTCGATAAAATTGTTCGATGTAATCGACGATCGCCCACGTGCCTTCTTCTTCTTCTTCTTCTTCTTCTTCTTCTGTGTGATTCTTCGCAAACCGAAATTCGCCGACAACGTCGTCAACAGAATCTCAAGTGCACCGACCAACTCCGCTTCTTTCACGAGTCAAAATCCAAATGTAAGAAAATCGCATTCGCCAACTGGCACAAGAATCTTTCCGCTAATATCGTCCGCTGTACCGACAACTGATCGTTGTATCGTATCGTATCGTATCGTAAAATTTTACGAAACTTTACATTGCGCGAGTCGAAAAGCGCTCTACCCGCTAACGAAGTTAATTTATAAGTTTTTACAACGCGGTACACGCGCAGCGGCTGCGGACAGCATCGCTTGCTCTGTTTCGGCGCTTCTCCGGCGGATTTTAGAGATGCAGCGGGACGATGAAAGAAGCGAAGGTAGAAAGCGGAGCATCGAAAGATGCAACGACTGTCGACAACTGCGTTCTTTCGCGCGAAAGAGAAGCTGCTACCACCCAACCGAAATATCGTTTACACGCTGATCAATTAGGTCCAAGCGTATCGACTTTCGTATCGTCGGTAGCATGCTTTCGCGCAACTACGAACATTTTCAGGTCGATCCGCGAGACTCGGCCCGATCAGAAGAAGAAGCGTAGAAGCCGCTGGAAAAGCGCCTGGCTGGAAGAGGAGGACGCGCGTGCGAGAAAAAAGTAGCACTTTCCGTGGCCGTGGTACGCGAGAGCGGACGAAGGAAAGAGGAGCGCGCGAGGAAAATAAAATCAGGAAATAAGGAAACGACGGATGCACGACGTTCTTTCTTTCGTATTGTTTCATGGAATCGCGTACGATCGTAAGAACGGAAACGGGACAAAATGGGTCATACGCGATTCGGTAAAATAAGAGAAAAGGAGAAACATAGCGCGTCTCGATGGAAGAATTTCGACGAATTTCGGCAAACAGGACACGATTTTCCTTATAAAACGAAAGGAACGTTCCGGATTACGGACGATTAGAGAACAGCAGAAAATTGAGAAACGAGTGCGAGAAATTGGAAGAGAAAAGAGACGAAAGGAAGGAAGTAGGCGATGGAAAGACGGACGTTTGGTTAGTAGGTCCGATCGCCTGCCACCGCCGCGCAGGTAGCGCAAAAATCAGCGATACGTGGTGACGCAGGAGTGGCCGCTTTGGCGGTGTCGTCGTCGTTCGACGACGAAGCTCGGGACCGTCAGTTCACGCGAACACTCGAAGATCAACGGCACAGGACGAGGAAGCCGGTCGACCTCTCGCGCTCTTTTCGATCGGCCAGTCGACGTCGTATCCACCAGCTCGGCCATTGCAAGGTGTGCGAATAAGCTCGCGAAGCAAGCTCTTGTCGTCGTGGTCGAGAGTCGAACAGTGATAATACGCAAATCGACGAAGAATTGTCGTCGAAAAGGACAACTCGAAACTCTTTAAAGGACGCTATTTAAAGGAAAAGTAACGAGCAAAAAGTAAAACCAAAAGGAGAAGCAGGTTTTTAACGAGAAATACGCACGGCGTCGGAAAGAAGATATAGTTAGATGGTTCGTTCGATGGTAACGGAGAATACGTAGCAACCCGCGAGTATTTATTCGCGTAATTCGCTCGTCGCTCGAAGTAGACAGACGACGACTTGTCGAGGATTTCCCAAGGAATGCGCCTGAAGCCTCTCGCGCGTCATTTCGCCGCTCGTGTCTTTCGTCGAGGCGTTAAGGCTACCTGGTACTCGTCGCTTATGGGTCTACTCTCGTTTCTAACGACCGGACGAGAGCTTCGCGAAACGCTGCGTGCTTCGACCGGACGCAAGGTTCCCAGAATTTCATGAAAAACCCGGGTTTTTTTTTTTTTTTTAGAGTTTTTATCCGTCCTCGAGGTCGCGTTTCTTCGACATTCGATAAAAAATACATCAACTTTTCTCTCTGTCTATTTTTTTTTTAGCGTTTTTCTATCGATCGATATCCACGCGATTCGTGGTCATTTTTTTTTCTCCTCTTTCTCTGTAAATCGATTGATTTCTACGAAACGAAGATCACTTCGCTATTTACTTATTTATCGTTTCCCTTGCCATCGTTATTCGATAGAAGCGATCGATCCACGCGTCGAGCAAGACTAAGATCTCTTTTCCTTCGTCGCTATTGCTCACTCTCCCCCTTTTTTCGTCTCCGTTTCCTCTCGCTCGAGGCGTCCGCCCGACGAAAAGCAGGCCGCGATTCTCTTTTCTCGTCGCCTTCGTCGCACTTGTCGCTCGATCTTTCTCTCCGTTAATTTCCCCCGTCATTTTCTGTTTTCCTCTTTATTTACACCACCGTCGGTCGAAGAGGAAGAGCGTTTTGACTTCTCCCGTGGTATAGCAACTACGTACAAAACTATTCATGCTCGCGTTCGCAGAGTTTCCTAGTTTACGTTTATCGCATATCGAAGCTTCGAAGAGAAGCTTCCTACTCGCTCACGCGCCATAGCTTCGGTGTATTTCGCGCATACTTTCAGTTTTCATGTTTCGCGCATACTTTCAGTCTTTACATTTCGCGTTGATCTACGAGCGTCAGCGGACTCAATGCGATGGTGTTTCATCGGCAAACTCCACTTACACGCGATACTAACCGTGATTGTTGCAGCGTGTTACTATGATAAAGCCGAAGAAATTGGGAATCATCGGTGGCTCTCTGTTCGCCTTTGGACTCGTCTTCTGTGCGATCGTTTTCCCGCCCTTCTTGAAGTGGAAGATCAAAAACGTGAGTAGTAAGCATCTCTGGCGATCTGTCGATTATCCGCGCACGTGCGGAAACCTTTGTCGCTATTCTCATTACCACCACGTTGAATCCGTTTGGCTCCTTCGCAGCCCAAAATCTACTCCGACAAATTCCAGTCCGAGATTCTCATAGTTTTCTAACGATTTACTCAAGTTCTCGTAAGCGTGGCAATTACACGGTTGCGCGCGTGTACTTTAACCGTTTGAGTCGCGAGGATTGTCGAAGAAACGCTGTCGAAAAATCGCTGCGGCGCTTGTCTGAGTCGATTGCGAAGAGAAACAAGCAATAGCGCTCGTCGTGTTTGTTACTTTACGAAGTACATCTATATTGCTATATATGCGTATTATTAGTTTATAGATGTTTCAAGCTTTGTTCAAATAAAAATTATTCAGAAGATAACAGTGAAATAGAAAAAAAATAATATAAAAATATAAAAATAGTGGGAGACGCAGAATCTGAAGAGCGCGATCGCGCTGCTTGCCACTCAAACGGTTAACGCACTTCGATACTTTCCGACGTTGGCAGACGCGTGAAAATTAAATAAAAATTTTATCTCCTTTCGTCTGTTCTAGTTAGAAATGACAATCGTTATCTATAGATTACATGTTCGCAAACACCGTTACTATTGCACATTCAACTTTGTTATTCGGTCGTCCGAAAGGTTTCTTTCGTTTTACGAGGAAGCAACGGATGCACGACATTTGTCGTTCTATATTATTTCATCGAATTACCTATGATCCATTTTCTTCTATCAAGATCGCAACGTTCGACAGATTAGGTTTCACATTTGTATAAAAATGCACGTGTTTGCAAAAGAAAGATGCTTTTCGGACAACAGCGAATTTGCAAATTCTTTGCAAGAGCGAAACCGCATTTCACTAGCAACAATTGTCACTGGCCGCTGTTCCCTTTCGTCAGCCTTGCTTTCTTCTCTTTCCTTTCTTCTTCCTGCTTTTTTCAACTTTACGCAGTTTGTCCGCCTTCTGCGTGTCATTGTTCCCATAATTTCTTTCCTATTTAACGTTACATATCGATCTAAATAGCGTCGTTAACGCGCTATATCACGATACAGCGGTATTTAGACGGACGGCAGGTTAAGATTCAGCTTGAAGGAATAATTTTTTTTTTATTTTATTTAGAAATTTGGCACGTAGAAGACACAGAAATCGTGAAATTTACAGATCACCGGTTGTCCGAGTTCTGCGGCGTTTGAATCATTTCACGTCAGTTCGCGCGTTTCCCAAGTAAGCTGAGAGATTCACACTTTAGATTCTTTTTTCTTATTTTATTTGGAAATAAAAATTACAAACAATTCTGAAAGAATTTTTAGCAAGTTTTTCTGGCGTGTTGCAATGTCATGAGTATAAAGAGTCGCTTTAGATATTTTTCTTTTTTTTTATTTTATTTAGCGAAATTACAATCAATTCTAAAAAAGAATTTTTAGTAAGTTTTTCTGGCGTGTTACAATGTCAAGAGTATAAAGAGTCACTTTAGATATTTTTTTTTATTTTATTTAGAGAAATTACAATCAATTCTAAAAGAATTTTTAGTAAGTTTTTCTGGCGTGTTGCAATGTCATGAGTATAAAGAGTCACCTTAGATATTTTTCTTTTTATTTTATTTAGAGAAATTACAATCAATTCTAAAAAAGAATTTTTAGTAAGTTTTTCTGGCGTGTTACAATGTCAAGAGTATAAAGAGTCACTTTAGATATTTTTTATTTTATTTAGAGAAATTACAATCAATTCTAAAAGAATTTTTAGTAAGTTTTTCTGGCGCGTTACAATGTCATCAGTATAAAGAGTCACTTTAGATATTTTTTTTTTTTTTNATTTAGAGAAATTACAATCAATTCTAAAAAAAGAAAGAATATTTAGTAAGTTTTTCTGGCGTGTTACAATGTCAAGAGTATAAAGAGTCACTTTAGATATTTTTTTTTTTATTTTATTTAGAGAAAATTACAATCAATTCTAAAAAAGAATTTTTAGTAAGTAAAGGAATAATTGAGAGGGAAACGAGACGTACGAAACACGCGAACATGCTCGAAAAAGATTATAATAGACGCAACAGCACAAAGAATTCGATAGGACGAAGAATTGTGACACAACACGGTACAATGGAATATAATATTAACAATCGACACGTTAATATCATACGTTTGTCGTATAATCGCGTAACGTCACATATTGCTGTTCGTTATATCAACATACAGGGTGTCTCGGTATTTTTATGCTCTACCAATTTTTTTTTTTTTTAATTTATTTATTTTATAATTACCATCAATTCTGTTCAGAATTTTCAGCAATTAGGCCGGTGTTTACAATGTCGTATTGTTTTAAATGTTTAATTCGATGTTTGATTCGATTGAATCCAGTGCTTAAATCTAGGGGGTAGTGGATGCGCTACAAATGAGCGGTGATTCTGCGTGAAAGAATTAATAAGAAACGATAGAACGAATATCTTCCGTCCGATGTTTCTTCTGTCCCGAGCTACGAAGAGTTTCAGCGAATGAACGCGGAATATAAAGTGGCACACGAACGTCAATGACACGACGGTAACACGCCAAGAATCGTGATAAAACATTATGTCCGCGGCTAATAATTGTCTATCCGGCGTTTAAGTGGATAACGCGAAACATTATATCGAATGACAAAGTTTGCATTTTGTTCTCCACGCGAACGACGGGTCGCGGATGATCGGCGATGACGCAGGTCGGAGATTTTGCGGATTCGAGTCGGTCGTGTTTCTCAGTTTTGTAAAATGTCGCTGCAGTAATTGCGCAGGCATCCTGTATGTACGTTTATTACCGAATTTATTAATTTATTAATTTATTAGCGAATTTATTGTTCTTTCTTTGCGACAGAAGTAAGTACAAGCGGCAAACGAATTACCGATAGCTTCGAGGAATGAAATTTCAGAAATATTTGGGAAATATCGCAAACGTAACGCGGCACGTTTCTTATTTTTATAAAACGCGCACTGCGGCGTCGTGGCCGATTTTAAAGACAAATCTCGACGAGAAAATTACTTATCCGCAGTTTCGTGACACGTACGCGGTAACGTCAGAACAGGACGCAACGAAGAAAGTTGTCTCCTGTCCGACCTTGTCGCGAAATCGCAGCCAATTTCGTGTTTCGACGATCCGCGACCGATTACCTTCGCAGCGGGTGCTCGTCGAAGAATTTTCCCATCTTCGAAAAATCCGGCTGTGCGTGGAATAACGCGGACCGCGGTAGCCACTTGCACGAGCAGCTTGCGCAAAGGCGAACGAAACAGCTGCGGATTATCGAGACGCAAAAGTGGCTAGAAATTCGAGACGGAAATTCGGACAGAAGGCGTTGCTCGTCCCAACATTTGCTCATCGTATCGCGCGCCTCCTGTTCACTCGCGAATTACGATACACCCTGTGCAACGGCGGTAGCTTGCACGCACGTGCGCGTACGTAGTTTCTCATCGAACGCGCGAAAGTTGGCAGTTTGGCGTTCGTGCGCGACGTTAATTGGCAAAATGATCGACAGCAAGTGACGTTGAAACCTAATTCCGAGATGCGCGAGTTGTGGTCCACCTTCCCTCTGCCATTGGACTTCAAGATCTACCTGTTCAACGTGACGAATCCTACGGAAATCACAGCAGGGGAGAAGCCAATCGTCGAAGAAGTAGGACCATTTTACTACGAGTGAGTATCTTCAGGATCGCCGCGATCTGCCTGCATCCTCGCGTATTGTCCCCTAACGTAATTGCATTGACACAATGCGTCAACGTAGGTCGTGGGGCTACGATTTTGAGGTGGTTGTGGGCGCAATAGCGAATTCGTCGGTCGTAGCTCAACAAATTTTATTATATTTTTCAGTCGCTGAAATCGCGCGGTACAAAACTGTTCGTTGGACCGTTCGGAAATATTCTGTGTCGAATACGATCGCCTCTTGTCGAACACGTCTCGGAGGACCACCCGCTAATCGTTGGGTTCGGTCTTTGTCTCGAGTGTTTTGTTTATGCTTCCCGTCGCCTAGCTTTTTTTTTTTTATTTGTTTATTTATAACTACAATCAATTCTTACTTTGCAGAATTTTTAGTAGTTAGGCTGGTGTAACGATGTCGCGTGTTTTGATTGATTAATGGATGATTGATTCAAACGAATCTGGTGCTTAAATCTACGGGGTAGTGTTTTTTTTAGCCTGCGCATCTGGTCCGTCGTGTCGAGCAATTGAGTGACTGGAGGGTTTTCGTGGTCGTTAACTCTTTTACTGTGTCTAACAATGTATCTATCGCCGCAGTTCGCTCGTGCGTAAGTTCCAAGTACGTAGCTGCAAGCACAGGCTCTCCGGAGTACTCGTATCAACTCGCGAGACCGGAAATCGACTTGCACGGATGGAATACTCGGCCGGTACGACGATCGAGAACCGTGGTATCTTTTTTTATTTTTTTTTTACTTCTTTTTTACCTGGAGGAAACCTTCATAGGCGCCCTTCGTAGGCCGAGGACGCCGGTAGTGCCGGATTCTACCGGCTAAAACCTCCACGATGACCACCATCCCGATGGTGACCGAGTCATTGAGCCCGGTGGCCCTTAACTGCGCCATTGTCACGTAAAATACGTGGGTTTTAGATTAAGAAAGAATTGTGCACCTTTAGGTAGACTTTATTTCGAACACCGTGCAATTTCGTCGGTGGAGATAAGACCGACTTTCCGCCTCCGTGTTCGTACGGAGGAAAATTCGTACAGGCGTGTGTCTCGAGCACGGGGAAAGCGGATTCGTGGATTGTGATATTCGCTAGACCAAGAGGGTATATCGTTGAAATATGGTGAAATTTGTGTAGAAATTTGAAAACGGTCAATTTGACCGCAGTCGTAGATTAATCGACATTCCTGCGAGTACATTTATCGTCGCGAGTGTGGCCGTGTACCACGTGTATATGGTAAGATATATATACAGGGTGGTTGGTAACTGGCGGTACAAGCGGAAAGGGGGTGATTCTACGCGAAAAAAGAAGTGGAAAATATAGAATAAAGAAAATGGAATAAAAAAAATATAGAATGAAAAAGTCGGATAGTAAGTCAATAGGAAAACACTTGGGTCACATTGGAAGCGTTTATCAATATAACGTCGATCGAGACAACGATCTACAGTGAGATCCGTTACAACGAGACGCGATAAAGTGCACGCGCACCGAGCGAAAATTCAAAGTCGATTTTCTCGAAAACGAAAAATTTTTATTCGATGTTTTCGACTTCTTTTTTCGCGTAGAATCGCCCGCTTTCCGCTTGTACCACCAGTTACCAACCACCCTGTATATTCGAATACACGGAATTAGATAGAAAACGTGTCTCTTCTTCAGCGAATATAAACACAAAGTAAATTTGGTCGATCGAGAAGAAGACGACAGTTTGGAGTACAACCTGAAGGCAACTTGGTTTTTCAACCCGTCGTTAAGCAGCCCATTGACCGGCGAGGAGGAGCTGGTCTTTCCTCACGTTCTTATTCTCAGCATGGTCAAACTCACCCTTGAACAACAACCAGCCGCGATAGGAATTCTCAGTAAGTGTCTATCGCATCTATCTTACACCGTTGAAGATCCCCGCGATATCGTCGACACACGTAGAGTAGAGGTCGAGGCGAATCGGATCGTTTTCATCAAACACATTTATCATCCGTGCGAAATTTGCATATTCCTTAAAAATTCTATTTTATACATTTACATTTATACATTACATTTCTATTTCATACGTATTTTTACATATTCCATCTAATTTACTGTCGCGATATAATATCGGTTGAGTGTGTTCGCGGCGCCAGTGAAATTTCGAATCGCTTCGCGTAACACACGCAGCGCGAGAACGTTTTCCGTTTCGATGATAAGCGAATGATAACGATCGTCCTAAGCGCGTAACACATACGACTCTAAAAACCATTCCATCGAATTTTTTATTATGAGAAACAAATCGTGCGCGATCGCTCGTCCGAACACTTTTATCGTCCGTGCGAAATTTGCATATTCCTTAAAAATTCTATTTTATACATTTACATTTATACATTACATTTCTATTTCATACGTATTTTTACATATTCCATCTAATTTACTGTCGCGATATAATATCGGTTGAGTGTGTTCGCGGCGCCAGTGAAATTTCGAATCGCTTCGCGTAACACACGCAGCGCGCGGATGAAAAGCGCGAGCGCGAAAACGTTTTCCGTTTCGGTAATAAGCGAATGATAACGATCGTCCTAAGTACGTTGTATCTTTACGACGCTAAAAACCATTCCATCGAATTTTTTATTATGAGAAACAAATCGTGCGCGATCGCTCGTCCGAACACTTTTATCGTCCGTGCGAAATTTGCATATTCCTTAAAAATTCTATTTTATACATTTACATTTATACATTACATTCCTATTTTATACGTATTTTTACATATTCCATCTAATTTACTGTCGCGATATAATATCGGTTGAGTGTATTCGCGGCGCCAGTGAAATTTCGAATCGCTTCGCGTAACACACGCAGCGCGAGAACGTTTTCCGTTTCGATGATAAGCGAATGATAACGATCGTCCTAAACACGTAACAGATACGACGTTGAAAATCATTCCACCGAATTTTTTATTATGAGAAACAAATCGTGCGCGNCGAACACTTTTATCGTCCGTGCGAAATTTGCATATTCCTTAAAAATTCTATTTTATACATTTACATTTATACATTACATTCCTATTTCATACGTATTTTTACATATTCCATCTAATGTACTGTCGCGATATAATATCGGTTGAGTGTATTCGCGGCGCCAGTGAAATTTCGAATCGCTTCGCGTAACACACGCAGCGCGTGGATGAAAAGCGCCAGCGCGAAAACGTTTTCCGTTTCGGTAATAAGCGAATGATAACGATCGTCCTAAGTACGTTGTATCTTTACGACGCTAAAAACCATTCCATCGAATTTTTTATTATAAGAAACAAATATTCTTTAAAAATTCTGTTTTACACATTTACATTTATACATTACATATTATACATATTTTATACATATTTTATACGTATTTTTATATATTCCATCTAATTTACTGTCGCGATATAATATCGGTTGAGTGTGTTCGCGGCGCCAGTGAAATTTCGAATCGCTTCGCGTAACACACGCAGCGCGCGGATGAAAAGCGCGAGCGCGAAAACGTTTTCCGTTTCGACGATAAGCGAATGATAACGATCGTCCTAAGTACGTTGTATCTTTACGACGCTAAAAACCATTCCATCGAATTTTTTATTATGAGAAACAAATCGTGCGCGATCGCTCGTCCGAACACTTTTATCGTCCGTGCGAAATTTGCGTATTCCTTAAAAATTCTGTTTTATACATTTACATTTATACATTACATATTATACATATTTTATACATATTTTATACATATTTTTATATATTCCATCTAATTTACTGTCGCGATATAATATCGGTTGAGTGTGTTCGCGGCGCCAGTGAAATTTCGAATCGCTTCGCGTAACACGCGCAGCGCGCGGATGAAAAGCGCGAGCGCGAAAACGCGTGGGGATCCGTTTGTTACGGGAAGCGGCGTCTTGAAAATTCCGTCTGGTGCATTCAATCGAACGTTCGCTCGTTTCGATCGAGAAGCAAAGGTCGGCTTGGCCTTAGCTAGAAATAATGAAACGACGCGATGGTTTAAACGAAAGAGGGTCGCGAGAAACGTTTTACTTATGGCTAACGATAAGTCACTTAGCTTCTCCTTGAACGAGCGGATCAATTGATTCGCGTGACGCCTCGTTCGCTCCATCCTTTTCCCTTCCTCGTCTACTTTTCCATCGTACGGATGTGTTTCGCGCGAATCTCTCCACGCGGTTCTCCGGCAGAGTAGCTTTGCAAAATCGAAGGATTCGCGGCGAAAGCTACGTCCGGACGGAAGAAGAAAATTCTTCCAAGAGAAGAACTTTGTTTGCTGCTGCGTTTCCAATCGTTGCTCGATGCACGTTTCCATCTTTACTTTTTGACGAAATACTCGCCACGAGTATTGGGTTTCTTTCGTTTCACGAGTTTGTTACACACTAAACATCGTTTCTTCTATTAGAAGAAAATGGATCGGACGCGAGTCGATAAAATGACACAAAAGCAAAGCAAAGAGTTGCGTATCTATCATTTCCTCGTAAAACGAAAGAAACTTTTGCGACGACCCGGTAGAATCACCGCGAACGTATCGGAAAAGCAGCAAAAAAGCCACCTAATCTCAGAATCGAAGAGCGCTCGCAGAAAATTGGCAAATTCCCATCTCTCGTCGCGGAATGTTCCACGTTCCAAGCAGATCCCCGGTGTAGGATCCAAGTGCAATTTCGCAATTCTTTAAGCGCGCTGTTACGTTAATTTAAGTGCATTGCAGTAATCGGCGGTGCTGGAAGATCGTCGCCTCCGCGGACAAAAATACAAGCACCGATGAACGTTTGTCTCGTCGTTTCCCGGCTTTCGTCCACGCCATTCGCCCAACCGAACGCGACATTGAATTTTCCTCGAGAATGAAAGCAAAACGTAGATTTCAACGGACCAAACACGCTCCTCTTTCTCGCGAATCTGAACTACGTTGCATCCGCGTGAGGCTCCTTCTGCCTCCGACAAACTTGTCTCTTGCCACCTGCAAGTTTTCCGCGAGCGCTCTCCGATCGTCCGCTAAACATCATCGTACGAACGTTCGTAATTCGCGTGCACAGATAAGGCTGTGGACAACATCTTCAAGAAACCAAGTTCCATATTCGTGAGAGCAAAAGCAAGAGAGATACTGTTCGATGGCATACCTCTGGACTGCACGGGGAAAGACTTCGCTTCGAGCGCGATCTGCAACGTTTTGAAAGAAAAGGACGACGCTTTGTTACCCGACGGCCCTGGACGCTACCTGTTCTCCCTTTTTGGCCCAGTACGTACACACGCGTACAACGCGTACGAGTTACTACGCGTTGCTACTACGTTTCTGCTCTGAATTGTAATTCCTCTTGCTCACGTTGCTCTGCCACTTTGAGCATCTCTTAGCCGCGTTCTCTAAGCGTATTCCATAGAACGCGGATGTCTCTGGAAAATCTCATATTCGCCGGTTCGACAGATCTTTCGTTGATCTTCGCTTGCTCGCGACAAGAAGAAATTTGGCACGTAGAAGACACAGAAATCGTGAAATTTACTGATCATCGGTTGTCCGAGTTCTGCGGCGTTTGAATCATTTCACGTCAGTTCGCGCGTCTCCCAAGTAAGCTGAGAGATTCACACTTTAGATCTTTTTTTTCTTATTTTATTTGGAAAGAAAAATTGCAATCAACTCTAAAAGAATTTTTAGTAAGTTTTTCTGGCGTGTTACAATGTCAAGAGTATAAAGAGTCACCTTAGATATTTTTCTTTATTTTATTTAGAGAAATTACAATCAATTCCAAAAAAGAAAGAATTTTTAGTAAGTTTTTCTGGCGTGTCACAATGTCATGAGTATAAAGAGTCACCTTAGATATTTCTTTTTTTATTTTATTTAGGGAAATTGCAATCAATTCTAAAAAAAAAGAATTCTTAGTAAGTTTTTCTGGCGTGTTACAATGTCATGAGTATAAAGAGTCACCTTAGATATTTTTTTTTTATTTTATTTAGAGAAATTACAATCAATTCTAAAAAAAAAGAATTTTTACTAAGTTTTTCTGTCGTGTTACAATGTCATGAGTATAAAGAGTCACTTTAGATATTTTTTATTTTATTTAGAGAAATTACAATCAATTCTAAAAGAATTTTTAGTAAGTTTTTCTGGCGTGTTACAATGTCATGAGTATAAAGAGTCACCTTAGATATTTTTTTTTTATTTAGAGAAATTACAATCAATTCTAAAAAAAAAGAATTTTTAGTAAGTTTTTCTGGCGTGTTACAATGTCATGAGTATAAAGAGTCACTTTAGATATTTTTTATTTTATTTAGAGAAATTACAATCAATTCTAAAAGAATTTTTAGTAAGTTTTTCTGGCGTGTTACAATGTTAAGAGTATAAAGAGTCACCTTAGATATTTTTTTTTTTATTTAGAGAAATTACAATCAATTCTAAAAAAGAATTTTTAGTACGTTTTTCTGGCGTGTTACAATGTCATGAGTATAAAGAGTCACCTTAGATATTTTTTCTTTTTTTTTTATTTTATTTAGAGAAATTACAATCAATTCTAAAAGAATTTTTAGTAAGTTTTTCTGGCGTGTTACAATGTTAAGAGTATAAAGAGTCACCTTAGATATTTTTCTTTATTTTATTTGGAAAGAAAAATTGCAATCAATTCTAAAAGAACTTTTAGTAAGTTTTTCTGGCGTGTTACAATGTCATCAGTATAAAGAGTCACTTTAGATATTTTTTATTTTTATTTTATTTAGAGAAATTACAATCAATTCTAAAAAAAAAGAAATTTTAGCAAGTTTTTCTGGCGTGTTACAATGTCACGAGTATAAAGAGTTTATTGCATGTTTGATTCTAATTGAATCTCGTGCACTTTAGATATGACGTTGAATTGTGGGTTTGAGACACCATCTGCTTATCGTCTCGATGGTCTGCAACATGTTTGGGACACGTGGTTGTCCTGTTGTTATGTTTCACGCACCTGTGACACTGTGATCGACGTTTTCTTCTTTTTGCAGAAAAACGGCACCGTTCTGCCCGAACGTATACGAGTGTTACGAGGGGTGAAGTACTGGAAGGACGTCGGAAAAGTGACGGAAGTGAATGGAAAGACACAGTTGGACATTTGGACCGAGGATCAATGCAACGAGTTCAATGGCACCGATTCCACCATCTTCGCGCCGTTGATCACGGAACAGGACGATATCGTGTCGTTCTCGCCGGACATTTGCAGAAGTTTGTCCGCCCGCTTCGACCGCAAGACCAAAGTCGCAGGTGAATCCCTTGACAAGCAAGAGTAGCTACGCGTAGACGGCGGATCTTTATTCAAATTCGTATCTTGACGATTGTCGATCAAAAGGATGGAACGTAAGAAAAGAAAACAGAGTTGGTTCGCGTGTTAAATATCTATTTTCTGTACGAAAATTCATATTCACATACCTGATATAGTCGAGTCGTTGATGGAGAGTCTAATTGCCAGGAGTTACATAGTGCTGTATATCGGCTTTCAATAAACTAATTGTACCGGTTGTAAATTAAAACCACAAATGAATAGAAGGAGTAACGATTGCTGCAGATCCGACTAGTTTTTTTTCTTTTACTCTTGTGTGTGTTTATGTGAGTCACGAAATTTACGTGACACTAGCGTGCGGATCTGAACCAGCCGAAACTGTGTTCGTACTTGTACATACGCTTCTTCGTTAAATATACTTTTCTATATTATTTAATTTAGCCACGCGTTACTCTATCCGTATAACCAATAACCAGAACAAAATTCGTTTTACAGGCATCAACACTTTCCACTACAAGGCGGATTTGGGCGATATGAGCGCGAATCCCAAGGAGAAGTGTTTTTGTCCCGCGCCAGACAATTGCTTGACGAAGAACCTAATGGACCTGACCAAGTGCGTAGGCGCGCCGCTTGTCGCTTCTCTGCCACATTTGCTTGGGTCGGAGGAAAAGTATCTGGAAATGGTCGATGGTCTTCATCCCAACGAAGCACGTATCCGTAATCTTTACTCTCGCTATCGTCGCCCAGCGACAGCGTGCGCGTACTTTCCTTTCAAAGTAATCGAATAATTTCGAATAATTATTATTTATTATTTATCATCGTATATTATTATTATTATTTATAACGATTAATTATACTTTCGAATAATTTTCCCAACGCCGGTTACCGACATCGCCGCGCGCCTGCAACGCTCGAATGTCTGAAAAAATACGAATGGTACGACAAGTTGTGTCGCACCAAAATTGTATCACGTCGAGGTCGTGCTACGCTCTCTGCACGATCTTTAAAAGCGAGTACTCGCTTCATTCGTTATTTATTGAACGAACAGGTTGCGCGTAAATAACGCTACGAGCTTGCGTCTTCCGCGTGATTCACGATCGAGACAGGAACGATGAAATTTGATTTTTTGTACACCAAAGCTAGCCGACAGTCGACCGTTAAGATACCTTTGCAAGTAGCTTTATAGGCACGTAGCTAGTTGGCCGCGAAATATCCGGAAATCGTGGCTTCCGCGTGCATTTTCGGATTCGTCTGAAACCTTGCCGATTTGATCGCGCGGCTGAAACTCCGAAATCTTCTCCACAACGCGCGTGATATATTCCTAACGGAGTTTCATAAGTGTACGAGTACTTTGGCGAGCGACTGTATACAGGGTGGTTGGTAACTAAAGAAGTCGAAAATGTAGAATAAAAAAAATGGAATAAAAATAGAATAAAAAAATTCGGATAGTAAGTCGATAGGTAGGAAAACACTTGGGTCACATTGGAAGCGTTTATCGACACAACGTCGATCCAGACGACGATCCACAGTGAGATCCGTTGTAACGAGACGCGACAAAGTGCACGCGTGCCGAGCGAAAATTCAAAGTGGATTTTCTCGAAAGCAAAGCCTCGAACGACAAATTTTTATTCCATATTTTCCACTTCTTTTTTCGCGTACGATCACAGTTACAACCACCCTGTATAAGAGCGAGAAGAAAAGGAAAATGCAGTGACTAAAAGGAAAAAGAAAATAACCCACTTACTCATCGAGTTTCCTTTTGCAGGAACAGCACGGCATTGGCATGGACTTCGAACCAATGACGGCCACTCCTTTAATTGCACACAAGAGGCTGCAGTTCAATATGTTCCTTCACAAGGTTGAAAAATTCAAGCTAATGAAGAACTTCCCAGAGTGCTTGTTTCCATTATTCTGGGTGGAGGAGGGAATAGAGCTCGGCGGTGAGTTTCTGGCGAAGCTGAAGATGGTGTTCAAGACGATAAGCATAGTCGGGTGAGTAACTTCTAACGAGAGTCTTAGAAAAACGCAAAGCAAGCGACCAACTGCTTACATGTAATTCGTAATACGATCATTTAACGCCAGTTATTGGTAATATTCGATTAAAAATCAACGAGCACGTTTGAAGATAATATATTCTTATTAAGACTTATTTTTCGACGCTACGACGCAAGGAATTTCTCATTCTATATATTTTTTTTTTTTTATTTATTAGGGTATATTTACAATCAATTCTGGAAAGAATTTTAACTTTAGATATTTTTTTTTTTTTTTTTT
>JACXIV010000083.1:1046832-1117710 GCA_014737475.1 Bombus confusus
AATGTCAAGAGTATAAAGAGTCACTTTAGATATTTTTTTTTTTATTTTATTTAGAGAAATTACGATCAATTCTAAAAAAAAAAGAATTTTTAGTAAGTTTTTCTGGCGTGTTACAATGTCACGAGTATAAGGAGTTTATTGGACGTTTGATTCGATTGAATCTAGTGCTTAAATCTAGGGGGTAGTGTTTTTTTAGCCTGCGGATCTGGTCCGTCGTGTCGAGTAATCGAGTGACTAGAGGGTTTAGGTGGTTGTTAACTCTTGTGCTGTGTCTATTACTGAATTTGGATATTTCTTCTTTGACTGTGGGTATCTCGAGGTCGCGATGTATCGTTTCGTTGATAACGTACCAAGGTGCGTCTAATAACGTTCTTAATCTTTTGGATTGTAGTTCTCGTTCTATATGGTTCCAACTTCAACTAACGTTTGTATATTTTATCAAAAATCAACCAGCGTATTCAAAGATACTTCTGGCAACGTCTCTCGGCGTGATACGTTTGAAAACAATTTGCCCGATGAAGAGACAGCGAGCAAAATCGATCGTTTCGTTAAGTTCCCTAAAAATCGCAACGAACTTTGCCGACCGATATTATACCTGACATATCGACTACGACAAGTTTCGTTTATAGCATCCATTGCTTTTTTTACTGTTTTATTTAACAGTAGTTGACATTTTTATGGGATACCGCATAAAGTACGCGAAGTCCGCAAAGCGTTAAGATTTAAATTTAAAAGAAATTACGATATTTACGATACGACGCAGAGTCATGGACGATTAAAAAAGAGAGCGTCGATCGACGTCGTTGTAACGATGTTTTCATTTTCATTTCAACGTTTTAAACGTTAACGATGTTTCGACGTAACGAGTTAGTAATTTCCGTGTTCGTGTCAAATAGGTTCATGAAGTGGCTGACGATAATAAGCGGCACTTGCGTGAGCGGAGCAGCTGCCACGATGTTCATCAAGAACAAAGACAAAGGGTCGTTGGACGTGACGAAGGTAACTCCGCAGTCGGCGAACGGGAAGAACGACGTTGAGAAGAAATGGCCTAATCAGATGACGATCAGTACGATACAAAGCGCGGTGGTGCCACCAAATCTCGACGCGAGTTAAATTATTAGTCGATAATATCGCCAAGCTACGATCTTTGTATAGTCGAATCAGAATTTGTCGAATAAATGAAAAATCAACGTTCGCGTGAATTAGACGAAATTTCCATCGTGCGATAACGTTTTCATTTCAAGATCGAAAGTTCGCTCTCGAAGCGAGTTAATTCTCCTCGGACAGAAATATATCGTTAACGAAGTTTCGTCCGTTTTATCAGAATTTGTCGAATAAATGAAAAATCAACGTTCGCGTGAATTAGACGAAATTTCCATCGTGCGATAACGTTTTCATTTCAAGATCGAAAGGTCGCTCTCGAAGCGAGTTAATTCTCCTCGGACAGAAATATATCGTTAACGAAGTTTTGTCCGTTTTAGGAAAAGAGGAAGAAGTATTTTCCGTCTGCTCGATACTTCATACTCTCGTCACTCGTACAAATTCGCTAATCATATTAACGTAACTGTAATAAAACTCAGGAACTGTACAGAAGTTGTAGATCGTGTATTAATCGAGGATCTTTTCTTTTTACGTATGATATATGCATATTCAATATCGTTCTTTTGCCTCTCTTAGTTGTAAATCTTGTGACGATGACGTACAAACGATGTTAACGTATCGCCAGATCATTGCGTACGAGCATGTTGACTCATAGTTACCTCTTCAGACTAATTCTCATAAGTGCACTTGTAATCGATTAAGGCGTAAAATCGTTGTCTTAAAGTTGTTCTGCGAATTATTTACGAGAGCTGCTGCGTGAAACCAACGAAAAAACGTATTTGTCCAGTCGGAATTTACAACGTGTACTTCAAAATTGCTCGATCTGTTGCACAGACTATTAGAATAAGACGTAGATCACCAGATAAATAAATTTACGAACGACTTTGTTACATCGTTCAGAGACAAACGACAAACAATTGTCGACTGGAAATGTTCTGTGTTTCGATCGAACGTAAGAGACTAGATTTTTAGTCTCGGTAGATTAATGTCTTTAGAAGGTGCGTATATACAGCTATGTTATTCGATTATGTTCATTCGAAAAGCTCGACGTAAACTTCAAAATTGCTCGATCTGTTGCACAGAGTATTAGAATAAGGCGTAGATCGCCAGATAAATAGGTTTGCGAACGACTTTGTTACATCGTTCAGAGACAAACGACAAACAATTGTCGACTGGAAATGTTCTGTGTTTCGATCGAACGTAAGAGACTAGATTTTTAGTCTCGGTAGATTAATGTCTTTAGAAGGTGCGTATATACAGCTATGTTATTCGATTACGTTCATTCGAAAAGCTCGACCTAAACTTCAAAATTGCTCAATCTGTTGCACAGAGTATTAGAATAAGGCGTAGATCACCAGATAAATAAATTTACGAACGACTTTGTTACATCGTTTAGAGACAAACGACAAACAATTGTCGACTGGAAATGTTCTGTGTTTCGATCGAACGTAAGAGACTAGATTTTTAGTCTCGGTAGATTAATGTCTTTAGAAGGTGCGTATATACAGCTATGTTATTCGATTACGTTCATTCGAAAAGCTCGACGTAAACTTCAAAATTGCTCAATCTGTTGCACAGAGTATTAGAATAAGGCGTAGATCACCAGATAAATAGGTTTGCGAACGACTTTGTTACATCGTTCAGAGACAAACGACAAACAATTGTCGACTGGAAATGTTCTGTGTTTCGATCGAACGTAAGAGACTCGATTTTTAGTCTCGGTAGATTAATGTCTTTAGAAGGTGCGTATATACAGCTATGTTATTCGATTACGTTCATTCGAAAAGCTCGACGTAAGTTTCTGTTGAAAGAAGTTTCTCCGACTACTGAAGTATATACGTGCTTTTCTTCGTGTATTTTTACGAGGTAAAAAATTCTGACGAAGTCTCGCCCATTCGCGGCGAAACATGTTTGCACGATACTTCGTATTACGATTACAATTAAACGATTCTTTATAAAAATTCTTGTACCTATCATGTACTTACTTATATTCTTATGGTATTACAATTAGTATACGATATAACATACATATAATGTAACGTACCACTCTTCTATATTTTCCTACATTACACATAAATATTAAAAACATTTCTAGTGGACAATATCATGGTCTACTTGTGTCACTTTCTATAGCAGTCCTGTATATCGTACAAGTAGCAAACGCTTTGAACGTGTAACTTATGCGAACGTATCAGCACATTCAGTTTTCTCTTCTTTTATAAGAATCGATAATTATCAAATCGTTAAACTAGAAGTGAATGTTCTTTCGGCAATAACTTTCCTGCGGCGTTTCACCGTATTCGTGATTGTATTTATTCAAATTTCCTAAGCAAATAACCTGTTAATTCTTCGAGATTATTTTAACGATCTCTCGCGGTCTAGAACACGAACGAAATGTAATATACAAATTAATTAGAATCGCACGACGTTAAACGCAATATATACAAACGTTGGATATATCGAGCGTTGTCGTTAAACTTATACGTTTCTCTTTCTGCAAACACACGCAGGACATAGCATAAATGCCGAAACCATTGCGTTTCGATGCTCGGAGACACACGGAGATCTGTTCGGTCGGAGCTTGATTTTACTCGCGATCTTCTCAAATCGAAGATCTCGCCACTCGTGCCACCGTGTTTCCTTTGAACTTCTCGCTTGGTTCCGAATGTTACGTTACTTTGACGTGTAATCGAAGCGTAGATCGAACCGTAAGAATAAACAAACAATACTTTCTAACGTGACATCTTCGGATACTCGTTGTTCGTTAAATATCGTTCGGTAAACAATGCGAAAGATTCCATCGAATTGTTCGCAACTAATTTCGTTGCGATACCTTCGACGAACACACTTTTGCTTTTGCCAACGATATCATTTTCACGGTAGAAAAATAAAACTACGATCCGGAAATAATCGTCGCTGCAACGAACGTTGCGATATTTGCTACAACTTGTAGATTTTAGAGTTGTCAACTTTGAAATTATAATACGAAGAAACGACACCGAGTTTTGACGACGTATTCTCTTACGAAACGCGGTTATCCAGCGTAATATCTAATTCCAATTACGCTTAGAGTTTGAAATCTCGTCAACGATTTGTTGTCGTTTCGTTGATTGTACCAATTGATCGACGTACATTTCCCGCTAATGAAATTCCATTAGAACTACGAACAATTTTCTTAATATTTCTTTTAATAAAAACAGTCGCTCGGGAAAGGAGACAGTTTTCTCTTCCATCTTCTTCTTTCTAAATGTCTCGATGAGTGGAGATGCTGCTTTAATCTTCAATCGATGTAATCGATACATACATACACGACGTTTATAATAAACGTGGTAAATTATAGATTAAACATTCGTGTAATTCAGTTTACGTTTCCATAGTCGGAGCGCGGATATTTACGCGAACGCGTATATTTTTATCGGGAGATCGACGAGCGCGTAAACGGATTTACCATTCTTGCGCGACTGAAATCCCGGATCGATTGAAGTCACGAAACTGTAATTGCCAGATGGAATCGTAATCGAGCCATAAAACGACAGATACGTTCGTCTGCAACGGATATCGATAACTTCGAAGCGATCGGTACGACGCCACGTCCTAATTCGCTCTTTTTTCCCAATAATTATAACTTCTAAATGAAGCTCGCGATAACAGCGAACACGACGATCGCAAATTTCACCGAAACAGACCGCCTGTACGCGGCGTTGTGAATTGACGTCAATCGGCCAACATCGTCCACTGGCATCGTCGTGCATCCGCGCTATGAAAAAGTCATAATTACACGTAGCCAAACAGCGACTACTGGATCGTTAAAGCGCATCTTGCTGCCTATATCTCTGCCTACGTTTAACTCTGTACCCTCGTGCGTTCGCGTTGCACGCATTTCAAACGCACGAACGTCCGCAGCCTGTCCACGATCCCAGTGCATCGCTGAAACGAGCCACGAAACTTCATGCCGGCGACCTCCTGGTTCCGCTTTTCACCCCGGAATCGTCTCTACAAAGCAGCAGATTTTTGTACGCGCTCCTGTACTCGGAGCTCATCACCACGTAGACCACGGGATTGATACACGTAGTCAAGTAAATCAATATGTAACCGGCGATGTTCAAGCCTCTCCAGTCAATCGTGTCCTTGAAAGTCTTGGTAACCGTGATCGGCAAGTAGCAAACGAGAAACGACGAAAATATCACGAGAATCATCTTCAGCAGCTTCTTGTCCTTGTTGCTCATCCTCGGTGGGCCGTCTGAATTGCGGAACTTTCGCACGCTTCTGAAACGCGACTCTCTGCGAGTCATCGCCGGCCTCCTCTTGCTGTTGGCCGATCGATCCGGCGTGTTCGATCTCGAGCTGTCCAACCGGTCGCCATCCACCGACACTTTCGAGCTGAATCTCTGCGCCCAAAGAGCCGACTCGATGACGAACGAAGCCCTGCTAGCCATTCTCTCCAATTTATTTCGAGCGTTCGCTGAAGCTTTCTCGCCGGATTCTTTGATCTTAATTCGCTCGGTCGCCAGAACAGTGTCAGCCGCGTCCAGATCGTCCACGTACGGTATGTCGTCTATCTTTATTTCTAAGCTAGGCTTCGCTCTGTCACGGTCCTCCACGAGTTTTTGGCTCGCCGCTGGCTGCTTCCTCTTCCATTTCTGTCTCGGCTTTCTCCTCTGCCGCGTCCTCTCCTCTTCGTTCTCGCCTTCCTCGTCGTCCTCGTCGTCGTTGTCGTTGTCGTTGTCGTTGTCGTCGTCGTCGTCGTCCTCCTCCTCTTCCTCGGACCCGGCTGAGTTCTGTTCCCATGAAAGTTGCTCGGACAGGGATTCCTCGATCGCCGATCTCGAAGGCGTACTGGAGCAGTTGAGCCGGTTTGGCGAAGTCACGGTGCATTTGGAGGAGAAGTTGGCGCAAAGGACGCTCGCCGCGCAGCTAGAACCCACGACCGACAGTTCCTCCTCTTGGATCCTCGGTGAGATGGATCGTCTCTGTAACCAAACGAAGCAAAGAATAATAATCACGCGCTGTCCGTACGTACGGGCTTCGAAAGACGGGAAAAACGTAGGCGCTGAGAGAGAAGACGATCTACAGATTTTAGCCGACGAGCATCTGCCTACGACGTTGACCTGTCGTTGCGCGTGTCGCGTAAATTTCGTGACTCGCACACACGCGCGCGCGAGAATAAAAGCTCGTTATTCCTTTATCGAGGAGTTAATTTACAGCCGCTATGATAAATTTATTATGAAAAGACGACGATGCAACATAAAATATGTATAAAACATAGAAGTTCGCACAAGACTGACTTTCAGTTTGCAATCAACTAACGCCTGCCAACTAGACTCTCCATTAACGACTCACTGTTTCTCCCTGATGCATTCTTTTTTGTCTTCTGTCTGTGTTCCGTAACCGTCCCCGATCTTTCGCGTAACTAACTTACCGAAGGACCGACGATACATATCAATGGGCCGCTTGGCCTATCGAAGTTTCCCGATCCTTTCGCTCTGTCGGCACTTAGGCTTTCTCGCAACAAAGTACATAATTTTTTTTTTTTTTTTTATTAAGAAGTAATCTTACAATCAACTCTCAATAAGAATTATAAGCAAATTTTTCTGGCGTGGTACTATGTCATGATTATAAAGAGTCACTTTAGATATTTTTCTTTTTTTATTNTTATTTAGAGAAATTACAATCAATTCTAAAAAAAAAAAGAATTTTTAGTAAGTTTTTCTGGCGTGTTACAATGTCACGAGTATGAGGAGTTTATTGGATGTTTGATTCGATTGAATCCAGTGCTTAAATCTAAAAGATAGTGTTTTTTCAGCCTGCGGATCTGATCCGACGTGTCGAGTAATCGAGTAACTGGAGGGTTTTCGTGGTTGTTAACTCTTGTGCTATATCTATTAGTGATACATCGCGACCTCGAGATACCCACAGTCGAAGAAGAAACATCCAAATTCAGCGATAGATATAGCACAAGAGTTAACAACCACGAAAACCCTCCAGTTACTCGATTACTCGACACGTCGGATCAGATCCGCAGGCTGAAAAAACACTATCTTTTAGATTTAAGCACTGGATTCAATTAGAATGAAACACGCAATAAACTCTTTATATTCGTGACATTGTAACACGCCAGAAAAGCTTACTTAAAATTCTTTTTTCAGAATTGATCGTAATTATCTTCCAAAAAAAAAAATATCTTTCACTGAATTTGGATATTTCTTCTTTGACTGTGGGTATCCTGAGGTCGCGATGTATTGTTTCCTTGTGTACATAATTTGTTGGGCATTTCTTACACAATCTTTCCATGATACTTTCCTTTGTAATTTATATAGAGTTGCACAGATATTATATAATTCAGCCGTCATGAGGATGTCACTCGCGCTACGCTTATGTCACGTAAAATATGTGGGTTTGGAAAGAGGATAGAACTAATCTCCTTTCAATAGACTTTATTTTCAACATAGAACAATTTTGTCGCTGGAAACAAGACCGAATTTCCGACTCCGTGTTCGTACGGAGGAAAATTCGTACGAGGTGTGCCTCGTGCACGGGGAAAGCGGATTCGTCGATTGTAGTACTGTTCGTTAGGCCAAGAGGGGTTAAAGTTAAAAGATACCGATTGGTTTAAAACGATTCCTATTCGGAGATAGATGGAGGAAGTCTCCTCTTAAACGTGAATCATGCGTGGTCTTGTACGTTTTCTTTTTTCATTTATTTATTTATTTTAAAATTACAACCAATTCTGTTCAGAATTTTCGGTAATTCGGCTGTCGTGTTACAATGTCGTGGGTTTTAAGTGTTTAATGGATGTTCGATTCAATCGAACCTAGTGCTTAAATCTAGGGGGTAGTGTTTTTTTAGCCTGCGGATCTGGTCCGTCGTGTCGAGTAATCGAGCGACTAGAGGGTTTAGGTGGTTGTTAACTCTTGTGCTATATCTATTACTGAATTTGGATGTTTCTTCTTTATATTATATTTCTTCTGTGGGTATCTCGAGGTCGCGACGTATCGTTTCGTCGGTAACGTACCAAGGTGCGTCTAGTAGTGTTCTTAGTGTTTTGGCTTGTAGCCGATCTTGTAGGTGAGAAGATATCCGCTTTCTCTGTGCTTTCCAGGAACGAACGACGAGGCCAGGCAAGTGTTTTAAGGACCACTATTGGGTCCTAATTCGCCAACGGATAGATTTACCACACCTCCTTGGGTTGATTGTTTGTTCGAGTTAAGAGAGGTCGGCGCCTGTCGCACTGCCTCTTGGGTGACGTTACACTTACCTCGTGGTTGCTTTCGACGGCGTCCGTGCCGGCATTTACGTTCCGATTTCTGCTTTTGCAAGCGGTCTTCCGAACGATGTAGAAGATCCTCGCGTAGCAAACGACGATCGCGATGCAAGGGATCAAGAAGGCAACGACGAAGAGGAACTCCTTCGGACTTCGACCGTTTACGTCTGGCAGGATGGAACAAGATCCGATGGCGACGTCCAATCCGAAGCGACCCCAGTTTCCGAACCACGTAACGACGAGGGCACCGAACGCGATCATCCACGTACTTAAAATCATCGGTGTTATGTATTTCGATTTGTATATCCTGAAAGCAAGTAGGAGAAGAGGCTTCAGAATACGCGGCAGCTTAGCCAGTCGGCTGTTGCCACCTCTTTGACAACTTTGAAAAGCGTGTACGTAGAACTTGTCGCAAGAAGTAATAGGCGACGACGAGTATACTCGCGGAGCACAGAGTACGCGTGGCTGTTATCGCATGGAATTGAGTGGCAACGAGACGACTGTTTTCTTATTTTGTAATTTTATTCCTGCAACTTGCTGCGATCACTAAATTGCAATTTAAAGAGCAACTGCTTCCTACGCACGACGAGTACACTCGTCGTGAGTAAAAAGTAACTGCTGTCATTTGAAACTTAAATTGCAACTTAGCAATGGCGGCGAATTGCAGCAATAAAATTGGAAGATGAAACAGTCGTTTCGTTGCCACTCAATTCTGTACGACAGCAGCCACGCGTATCTGTGCTCGACGAGTATACTCGTCGTGAGTAAAAAGTAGCTGCTGTCATTTTAAACTTAAATTGCAACTTAGCAATGGCGGCGAATTGCAGCAATAAAATTGGAAGATGAAACAGTCGTTTCGTTGCCACTCAATTCTGTACGACAGCAGCCACGCGTATCTGTGCTCGACGAGTATACTCGTCGTGAGTAAAAAGTAGCTGCTGTCATTTGAAACTTAAATTGCAGCTTGACAATGGCGTTGATTTTTAGCAATAAAATTGGAAGATGAAACAGTCGTTTCGTTGCCACTCAATTCTGTACGACAGCAGCCACGCGTATCTGTGCTCGACGAGTATACTCGTCGTGAGTAAAAAGTAGCTGCTGTCATTTGAAACTTAAATTGCAACTTAGCAATGGCGGCGAATTGCAGCAATAAAATTGGAAGATGAAACAGTCGTTTCGTTGCCACTCAATTCTGTACGACAGCAGCCACGCGTATCTGTGCTCGACGAGTATACTCGTCGTGAGTAAAAAGTAGCTGCTGTCATTTGAAACTTAAATTGCAGCTTAACAATGGCGCTGAATTTCAGCAATAAAATTGGAAGATGAAACAGTCGTTTCGTTGCCACTCAATTCTGTACGACAGCAGCCACGCGTGTTCTATGCTCGACGAGTATACTCGTCGTGAGTAAAAAGTAGCTGCTGTCATTTGAAACTTAAATTGCAGCTTAACAATGGCGTTGAATTTCAGCAATAAAATTGGAAGATGAAACAGTCGTTTCGTTGCCACTCAATTCTGTACGACAGCAGCCACGCGTGTTCTATGCTCGACGAGTATACTCGTCGTGAGTAAAAAGTAGCTGCTGTCATTTGAAACTTAAATTGCAATTTAGCAATGGTGGCGAATTTCAGCAATAAAATTGGAAGATAAAACAGTCGTTTCGTTGCCACTCAATTCTGTACGATAGCAGCCACGCGTGTTCTATGCTCGACGAGTATACTCGTCGTGAGTAAAAAGTAGCTGCTGTCATTTGAAACTTAAATTGCAGCTTAACAATGGCGTTGAATTGCAGCAACAAAATTGGAAGATGAAACAGTCGTTTCGTTGCCATTCAATTCTGCACGATAGCAGCCACGCGTGTTCTATGCTCGACGAGTATACTCGTCGTGAGTAAAAAGTAGCTGCTGTCATTTGAAACTTAAATTGCAGCTTAACAATGGCGTTGAATTTCAGCAATAAAATTGGAAGATGAAACAGTCGTTTCGTTGCCACTCAATTCTGTACGACAGCAGCCACGCGTGTTCTATGCTCGACGAGTATACTCGCGGTCGCCTACTTTTTGCCACGCGTTCCAAGTACGCGCTTCTCAGAGAAGTCGCGACAGCCACCTGGCGAGGAAAAGCGTTGGAAAAATACTTGGTTTACTTACTTAGGGTAAAACCTAGGATGGCCTATCATAACGTAACGATTAATCGTGATCGCTAGTATGGAGAAGAGGCTTACTGCTACCAAGCCGTATCTCAATAAAGGAAACAGCTGACATAGAAGCGCCCCGTGTTGCCAGGAACTGTGCCAGAAGGTTGACGTAGCGAGAGGAAGGTTGAAGCAGCAGAACATCAAATCCGAAAGTGAGAGATTCATTATGAAGATCGCGGTGGCGTTTCTTAACTGCAAATAATTAAATTAATAATTAAATTAAATATGTAAATAATTACGTAAATAATTACGTATCAATTGTAAATTCAATTATAGAAAATAACGCGACTCTACATACACAGTATCGTAATCATTCAATCGCGATACGGTATTGCATCGTTTAAATTATCGTACGATATAAACACGTAAACGTATTGTTAAAAATATACTAACGATCGCTGGTAACGATAACGGTGTACAGTGTCGCGATAATTCTCGTTAAATCGATAATTCCATCGACTCATCCGCTGCTTTGTTTTATTCGTAATAGTCTGAATCATAGATAATGATTTTTCTTCGTACGGAATCAAGGCGAAAGTTTCATAAGACACGGAAAGTCACGAATCGCGAATTCTAAAATCGTTTTCCTCGTTTGTGGAATTACGTGAAAGTCTTGGGTCCTCTACGAGATACGAGAACGTCTCGTTATCGCGATTGAACGATGATAACGAAGAGCGAATAAAGATGTGAAGCCAGGACGTTCTCGGATATTGTTTCAATTCTCTGGAAAGAAATTCTCGATACGTCGATCGTTCGATCCGACGACGAAATAACTCTCACGGAAAATATCGTCTGGTTCGCAACAATCTCACAACGTTCTTCTGTTTCATTAAATAATTCTTTGACAAACTCGGTTCGTATCTTTTTATCGTTACGTTCGTTCATATCGCGGAAGAACATTCTTCTCTCTTTCCTCCTTTCTTTCTTCTATCTTCCACTCTTCGCTGGTTCTGGCTAACCCGATAACGCGTTCTGCGATGTTACGGTAACGATATTTACAGAAAACAGATGAAAAAATGTGTTTGGTCGTCGTCACGCGGCTAGAAACGTGGCTACTTGTCAGACTTTTGCGCGGCACGCTGCAAGTGGAAAGAACCGGAAGAAAGAGCAACGTTTCTAGAAGCGCGGCAACTTATCGCGGCGTGGAGACGTCTTATCTTGGTGATCGCGTCAACTTGGTAAATATGCTTTCTTAACGGACAAACGTTGGCGCGTTTGCGAGTTAAATCTGTAAATTACACGCGAATCCAGCGAATGGCCGCAAATTCGACGAGTGCCGCAGTTGCCAAAAACACGCTGCCGCGTAAACGTTCGTTAGGTTTCGCGAGACGTGTCGAGTTTTCTCACGATTGGCAAATTTCTTATTTGCCACCGGCTGAGCAGCTTATCAGCACGAGAAATACACAGGCGAATGAAAATAATAAATCGTCACTGATTCGTCAGAGATTTTCTCGTAATCGCAGTTCCATCGCGATTTGTTGCGAGATTCGCTTTACTCGTTTACGCTCGTTTACTTACGTCAGCCTTCGACGATATCTTACGTCACTTTTACCGTTTCCTATTGTCTCGAAATGAGATTCGAGGTGAACCACTTATTGACCTAGTCTGTGTAGAAGCTAATGCCACTTAACACGGTACGAGTAACCAGAAATTCAAGTAACCGCAACGCCGCCAAGTGTATTTCATTGCACGCGACAGATTCGTCGTCTGACATTTCTTCGCCTCGGCGTATCCACGTTTGCGTTGCTTACGTGCAAGCTGGTTTATAAATCTCTCGGGAACTTCACGCAGCTCGTCGACCACGTCGTTGGATCGTAAGACGGGAAACTCGCGATCTCGCTTAATCCTAAAAATGACAGGTTCGCGTACGGACGAGTCAGAGGACAGAGATAAAATTGCCCAGTGGAAATGCGTCTTCGCCGACGAGAATCTAATCTGCGTCGATGGGAAGCTTGAAAAATTTGAAATACTACTATGTCGGGAAATAAAGAAAAACGAAAGAAGAGAAGGAAGAATAGACACAGAACGTTCTCCTGAAAGATAGAAACGTAAGCAAGCGTGTTACTCGGGCGCTGTAAGATACAAACACTTTGGGCGTTTCCCGCGTCTATTGAAAAATCAAAAGAAAAAAAAAATAAGAGAGAAGAGAAATAGAGATACAGAAGATTCGAACGAAAAAGAACAAAAGNAAGTTACAGGACAGAGATAAAATTGCCCAGTGGAAATGCGTCGTCGCCGATGAGAATCTAATCTGCGTCGATGGGAAGCTTGAAATATTTCGAATGCTCCTATCTCGGGAAATAACGAAAAACGAAAGAAGAGAAGGAAGAATAGACACAGAACGTTCTCCTGAAAGATAGAAACGTAAGCAAGCGTGTTACTCGGGCGATATAAAATACAATCACTTTGGGCGTTTCCCGCGCGTGTTGAAAAATCAAAAGAAAAAAAAAATAAAAGAGAAAAAAAATAGAGATACAGAAGATTCGAACGAAAAGGAACAAAAGGTTCGCGTACGGACGAGTCAGAGGACAGAGATAAAATTGCCCAGTGGAAATGCGTCGTCGCCGATGAGAATCTAATCTGCGTCGATGGGAAGCTTGAAAAATTTGAAATACTACTATGTCGGGAAATAAAGAAAAACGAAAGAAGAGAAGGAAGAATAGACACAGAACGTTCTCGTGGAAGATAGAAACGTAAGCAAGCGTGTTACTCGAGCGCTGTAAGATACAAACACTTTGGACGTTTCCCGTGCGTGTTGAAAAATCGAAAGAAAAAAAAAATAAGAGAGAAGAGAAATAGAGATACAGAAGATTCGAACGAAAAAGAACAAAAGGTTCGCGTACGGACAAGTTACAGGACAGAGATAAAATTGCCCAGTGGAAATGCGTCTTCGCCGACGAGAATCTAATCTGCGTCGATGGGAAGCTTGAAATATTTCGAATGCTCCTATCTCGGGAAATAAAGAAAAACGAAAGAAGAGAAGGAAGAATAGACACAGAACGTTTTCGTGGAAGATAGAAACGTAAGCAAGCGTGTTACTCGAGCGCTGTAAGATACAAACACTTTGGACGTTTCCCGCGTATGTTGAAAAATCGAAAGAAAAAAAAAATAAATAAAAGAGAAGAGAAATAGAGATACAGAAGATTCGAACGAAAGAAAGAGGACGAAGACACGGAAAAGACGTATAGCCGGAGCGCTGACCTTTTTGGTGCGGAAAAGAGCGACGATGGTGAATAAATTTCCCGGGATGCCGATGACCATGAAGAGCACGCAACATCCAGCGGCGAAGTGCAAAAGCCACGGCGGATATCCAACGAACAGCACCGCCGATCCTGGATCCCTGAGGACCTCCTGGATTGTCTGCTCCGTGCCATTGTGACCGGTCTCGTTGCTCGCCATCCAGTACTCCATCTGCGGACAGCATGGTAGACAGGTGTCGTTTTGTACAGGAGCGTAAAAACTGGTCGCCTGTTGGCGACGACCGGCAAAAACAAGCCTTTTTTAACGAGTTAGAAAAACCACGTTGCGCGTGTACTTGCGAAATGGAAAATTGAGTTGTACTCCAACGAGCATTGTAATATACCTCGAATATAAATAAAAGTAGCGTGGCTCGTCCAAATATTCCAACGCTTGTCGCTTACGAATTTTTCCCCCTTTTTTACTCTTTTTTTACCAGTATACCGTGTTACGTTTTATTAAAAAAAATTGCTGGAATTTCGTGGATATCGTAACGAGAGGCGGCGACTGTATAATTATGCTGGGATTGGACGAGACGAATTGGACAGAGAAGTTACGAGACGAATTAGCCGGAGAAGTTAGGTTTCTCGCGACTGCTGGAAAATTAATACGCGGCATCGACGAGGATCTGAGGCGTGCGATTAGCGAGCAAACGATCCGCCAGCGCGATCTCGACGCGAACGTAAACGTATCACACGAGACACGGGAAAACAGCGTTAGGCGCGATGCGAAGTACGCGGAAAAAAGAAATGCCAAGCGACCAGTTCGTTTGCGCGACGTCGCTCTCTTCGCCTTTTATCCGTGGCGCGAATCAAAAGAGTGGTTTATCGAGAAAAAGCAACATCGGGGGATACGGAGGAAAATCTCGTACGAGGCATTGGTCGAAAGATCTCGTTCGTGCGTGGAAGCGAACAGTCGTCGGTTTGGGCAAACCCACGGGGGTTTCGGAATCGTCGATCGGACATGCAAGTGTCAGTTCGTGTCCGATTTGTATCTACGTTTAAACGGTTCACCCCGTACGTATGTATCTGATAGTAAGTGATGGGCGATAGCAATTAGCGAACGCGGAGCCGCTCCCACGGTGGTGACGAGATCAGATGCACAGGTATGTACATAAACGTCAGTGTTTCCCAACTTTTCGTCGATCACGCCCCGTTAACAGAACCAATCGAGTTGTAAAGTTATAATATAGACAGATCCGACAAAGAAAGTATAATTGGAATAAAAAAAAAAAGAAGTTTAATAACGGAATATAAATTTGAAGGATCCGACACGATCGTAGCAAGGCGATTTAGTTAAATTTTCTATTTATTTTAGTTATTTTTCTATTTATTTTAATTATTTTTCTATTTATTTTAATTAATTTTCTATTTATTTTAATTAATTAGTTTTCTATTTATTTCAATTAATTAATTTTCCATTTATTTTAATTATTTTTCTATTTATTTTAATTAATTTTCCATTTATCTCGATTAATTAATTTTCTATTAATTTTAGGTTCTGTTTCGTTTTAATGCCGAGTCTCGTTTTAATCGACAGCAACGCGATTTTCAGAGTCAACGAGCTAACGACGCGTAAAAGCGTCACGCGAAAATACTCGAAGATGGTATCCCATCCCGCTGGTGGTAGCCATCCACGTGATATTTGACGACAAAGCTAAGGAAATTTACCAAATGTTCGCAGAGACAAATTGTAAGAAAGTCAAATCAAAAAAAAAAAGAAAAAAAAAAATAAGTGAAAATAAACATCCGCTGGAATAAACAACACGCTGCCGATCTTGCGACGACGAAGGCGATGAACGCGATGTCGTCTTGCAATTGCACGCGAAACAGCCGCGAAACTGCGCCCTTTCAGGCGCACACGTGTCCCACGTTGGGAAACACTGATACGTACGTATGTACACGACACGGAATCCGATAGAGCACATACGCTATTTGCGAAACGTGCCTATTCGTTCACGACACTGCCACTTAATTCGCATATCTAATAAATTGACACGCGTCTATATTAAGCGGCGATTATACAGATTTTTCTTCGAAGTACGTTCAACTATCGCAGACTGTTTCGTACGCCTTATTCTTAGGTCGTCCGCAAAGCTTCTTCTTTCGTTCGATAAGGAAACAACGGATGCGCCACATTTGTCGTTTTCTATTATTTTATCGAACTGCGCGCGATCGATTTCGTTCTATCAAGACAAAGATCGCAACGTTCGACGAATTCGGTTTCACGTTTGCACAAAGACGCGTCGTTGTAAAACACGTGTCTGCGAAGGAATGACACTTTTCGGACAGTCTGATATATCTCGTGTTGCGTTACTTCTCGACTATTACTTTCCAAGTTACCGTCGCTTTCTCGATCCACGAGGCTACGTTACGGACAGAGTATTCCGCGTCTTGATAAATACAATCTTAGAAACGCGAGCGGTTTGGGATCGGGAGGCGGATCACGCGATACGTCGATTGCTCTGTCGCTGCACGTGTTCCGCCGCTTCGAGGCTACAATTCGGCCCGGTTACGCGAGACACGCACATACGCGTACTCTATCAAAAAATATCGCCTAGCACTGGGTAATTTTAAATCCAATGTATCGCGATCGGTTAAACAAACAACCGTATAAATTATTCAGGCAGTAAAGCGGTGGTTAAACGCGCGGGAGCTTCGAACATAAATTATTAAGCTATACTAGCTAAACGCACGACCGGCTAAATTCTTAAACCGGTGATTGTAAGATCGTTCGAAGAACGTGTAGCGTTTTCCAAACGTTCCAAGTAGCTGCGTTGTTCTCGCGTGGTTGTCTCCGCCAGTGGAAAACGCTTACACCTTCTTCAACGAAATTAACAACGCGCTTTATGCGAATAAGCTCGTTTCGCTTCGATCTTCCTCCCTTTTCTCTCTGCCCGTGCGTATGCTCACCATTTGTTTACTTTCTGCCCGTTCAACCACTGTTTCGCTCGTTTTCTTTCCAACACGTCGAGAAAATGCAACGAACCTTCCTCTTTTTTCATCGCGTTCACGCGCCCAGGAGCAAGAGAGAGAAATCTATTTTCGCCGCTCGTGACGATACGCTCTTTCAACGGCGGAGCAAACTTCGCCTCGATCTTCCGGCGAATTTGCGTTTCTCAAGGGATCGCCAAGTCGCAGCGAGTACGTATTTTACAAAAGGAACTCGTACCAGCCAAATATATTTCATCCAGCGTAAATCTTACTTTCTCGCCGCTTCGTCGCGTCGCATCTTCCCTCTCAGTTCGCGAAACGGAAACGCGAAATTCCGCGTTGCCTCGTTCCCGTGCATTTCGCTCCGAAACGAACCAATGTTTCCAAGATTGTCGTTAACTCGATGTACTTCGACTATTCTACGCGGATGCGCGTTACATTTCTTTTATTTCCATTTATCCACCTCTTCGGATCGCGTTCTTATCGGAAACGTACCGCGCTGTATTCAGCAAACCTCTTCCAGTTTCTCTGTTAACTTTCCTCGAGATGTTACGAACGATCGATCGTTCCAATTTTTCTGTTTTACCTTCCCATACGCCGTACGTGTTTGTGGTTCTATATACAAAGCTTGTTTCCAACTTACAAGCAGTACAATTAACGTAGACTAAGCTAACCCGTACAAGCTTCCTTCTCTTCCCTTTTCTTTTTCTTTTTCTTTTTCTTTCCACGTTTACGTCTACTTCGTTGCCAGCTGCCGCTAGCAATCGCAGAGTATGTTTTTTATTTCCACTTCAGCGCGACAATCGTCCAAGCAATTCCAAGGAGCAGATGGAAGATTGTAATCGTACGTTTGCGTTCACAGTGGACGAGAGATAAACGAGCTCGTAAACTGGCTAACAATCGACGGTTGACGATAACTCGTGCCCGATCTTCCTGTTCGGCGCAGCCTCGCGAGACGCCAGAAGCGAACGAACGAACGAACTCGCGTGTTATCGGCCGTTTCCACCGCCGCGTACTGTTATCGTCGCCGGTTGTTTTACCTACGGATCAGCAGAAGCAGCGCTTACCTTCGTAAGAAGCAGACGCCAACGGTTCTGAGTTCATTGATGCGAATCGTTTATGCGACTGCGGACGAACAGAAGCACGTGCAGACTCGCATCGGTTCAGCGTGTTTCGGCTTTCCCGGTAGACCGCGTTTCGATCTGCCTCTTCCGCCTCCTATTCTCATCTTACGCGCGCAAACTATCGAATTTCCATGAAACGTGCACGCGCGACCCGCTATGAACGAGACTTCACGCCCTGGCGTATTGCAAGGCGCGGGCTACGAGCGCCTTTAGCCACGCGTTCGTCGCTTTTCGCAGGAAAATCCAGAGAAGCGCGACGCGAGTATCCGAACCCGTTGCGCATGTTGATCGCGCTTTCTGCGGCAATCTTCCGGGTAATTTTCCGCGCAAAGTTTCACACCGACGACGTTCGCCGCACTTGCGGAAGAAAGGAACGAGCAACGCTCCGTACAAAACGTTTCATTTTGCACACGCACGTTCGTAAAATCGATCGGATTCTCGCAGATTCTTCGCGGTAAAAGTTGTTTACTTCGACTGGACGTTCGCCGCTGTCTCGCGAGATCCAAATATTCCGCAGATACCAACTGCCACGATTTTCTTCTTACTTCGCTTTCGCGGTGCTCGCATAGTTCGCGTTCAGTTCCAGCTACGACCCACTTCTAGTTACGTTTCTCTTCGCGCAAACCACTGCGCGCCAGCTCTTAATATTTAAGAAACCGAGCGCGTAGGCCGATTTTTTCACCATCCAGATACACGCAGGTGTATTTCGGTTCTCAGGACAGACCGAGAGAGCGGACATATCACAAAAATAGAAACGTCGATCGGAGCTGGTCGCGCGGAATTCGCGAAGCGACTAACCGATAGGCTAACTGGACCACCGAATTCGCTCGCACAGATCACTTTTCTGGATCCTAATAGAGCGCAGGCGTGGGGTTAGTGTCCTTCACGAACAAGAGGATATTTATTCTACCGGACGAAGATCTATTTTATTAAGTTTCTTGAGAGAATCGCGCGAATCTACGCGCTATAGTGACCTACATACACCGACGTTTATACATATTTCCTCGATCAAATAATCGTATTACAAGCGAATCGTGTTATAATCGACAATTAGGAAATATTAAATGTTCACTTTTTAGAGATCGATTTAACCGCTCGTAATAAAACGGTGTTGCGTGTAGCCACGACTATCGAGAATAAGATCGTTGCGCTTGTATTTGATGATACGTATATTATAATTAATCGTAACAATAAATTAATAATGATGAATTATAATCATTGAACTTATTCTTACTATTATCTCGATAATACGTATATTATTTGCTCTGCCTACGCCTATTGTCGATATATTTACTCGACGTGATTCGTCTGTCTTTTCAGAAATCACGGAAATTTTTTTCTTTTTCTTTTTTTCTTAAATCGATCATTTTTCAATCTTATATTTACTCATTTACTTTTGCAAGGAGAACGATAAACCTTCGATCGGTATAACGGGAAATTATGCAGATTTTGTCGATGTATTTGCTCGATATGATTCGTCTGTCTTTTCAGAAATCAGGGAAATTTTTTCCTTTTTTTTTTTCTTAAATCGATCATTTTTCAATCTCGTATTTACTCCTTTACTTTTGCAAGGAGAACGATAGACCTTCGATCGGTATAACGGGAAATTATGCAGATTTTGTCGATGTATTTGCTCGACGTGATTCGTCTGTCTTTTCAGAAATCAGGGAAATTTTTTTCTTTTCTTTTTTTTCTTAAATCAATGATTTTTCAATCTCATATTTACTCCTTTACTTTTGCAAGGAGANACGATAGACCTTCGATCGGTATAACGGGAAATTATGCAGATTTTGTCGATGTATTTGCTCGACGTGATTCGTCTGTCTTTTCAGAAATCACGGAAATTTTTTCCTTTTTTTTTTCTCAAATCGATCATTTTTCAATCTTATATTTACTCATTTACTTTTGCAAGGAGAACGATAGACCTTCGATAGATATAATGGGAAATTATGCAGATTTTGTCGATGTATTTGCTCGACGTGATTCGTCTGTCTTTTCAGAAATCAGGGAAATTTTTTTCTTTTCTTTTTTTCTTAAATCGATCATTTTTCAATCTCGTATTTACTCTTAGAAAACTCCTTTACTTTTGCAAGGAGAACGATAAACCTTCGATCGGTATAATGGGAAATTATGCAGATTTCTTGGCGAATTACGGCGATCTCTTTCAATCTGAAGCTGTTAACAAATCCGAGGGCGGCGAGATATCAACGGCGAAATCAGTGAACTCGTCGGGCAAACGACGTTTAGCGTGCCAACGTTGTGGAGGCGTGGATGCTGAACGGAATACGTGACGAGCCTCGGCAATGGCAATTACGCGCTGTTACAAAGTAATCCGTCGATTCGAGCAAAAATCTCTTTCACTTTCATGCCGTGCGAAAGGTTATTTTTAGACCGCGCCGTTTTATATTTTTACGCGCATAATTAAATAAGCGCAACCTAAATAGCCAGCTCCTTCGTCCACCGAATATCGCGACAATAATTCCACTTGAGCAACGTTTTATCCCTTTTTACGCATCGTACGCGTTCTGCAAGAATCTCAGACTTTTGAAAAATCCTTAACACTAAAGCTACCGACACTTCGGCACATAAAAGAAAAGAGAGACAGACAAGGAAAAGAGATTGGATAGATACAAGGGAAGAGGCGATAAGGCGATAACGCCATAAGGTTGACTAAGTAATAACAAATAATAAATAAATAAATAATAGAAAGACTAGAGATATTTCTTAGAAAAAAGAAGCAAACTGGAAATAGATACCGAAGAATATATTGTACGCATATTTAATGAAAAGTCGCAGATTAGGAAGCGATCTAGCGTTGAAATGTGATCAAATTTGCGTCGAAATTTGCAAGCGGTCAATTTCACCGCCGTAGTAGGTTTAGCGCGAAACGTTCGTATATCGCGACACACCACATTGCGCGATATATGAAACACCGTGTTTCCTGCTTGTTCGAAACAATTTTCGAAAAAAAAAAGAAGAGAAGCGAAAGAAAAAAACAATGAAAAGACGCTGAAAATTCACTGTTGCGAGCGAACGCGTCGGAAACGCGAACTTTCCGCAAAAGCGGCATCGACGATCTCTCGCGGCGTTTGAAAATTCCACGCAAATGCCGGCGTCTTGCGCGACGACTTCCGGCGCAGGCGACAAAAAACAAATGACAAATCACGCGATCGTCGTCCGTAGAAAAGCTGCTGGATGTAGGTGTACACGGATGATTACGTGTTCCGAATGATTTATAGAAACGCATCGCGCATCAACGTATCCCCGATGCTTACTCTTAAAGCACCTACGCTTTCGTTCGAAGCAGGCGTTCCGTGCGCATGAAAACACCACGGTCCCTACATCCTTTTTAAAAATAATTACATTTGCTCAGCAGCCAGGCTGCCGTACGATGGAGCCGTGCGAAGGGGGAGAAAGCAGCTGGGTACGAGCGTGCACAACGGAAGAGCATCTACCGCGCCCCTAATAAATCGGAAGTGGCCAGCGTTCTGCTCTTTTTTCCTTTCGTCTGCCTCCTCCTTCGCAAGAAGGAAACGCCATTTACCCGCTCGCTCGATCGTCCACCGGCTGAATATAATTAATTAAAACGGAAGCTTTTCGTCGAGACGACCAGCGATTTCACGAGGGGATGATCTAAATCGTCTGTAAACCGACGCTTCGCGCTTACGCCTCGTCCATCACGTTCTATCGCGTTCGCCTGATTCCCCGACATCTTTCGTACGATTTTTTCTTTCCACCGCCACCTCGTCTCTTTCGCCTCTACGTTGCGTAAGACGCGACACGCGTCCGTCCGTCTGTTTCTTATCTTAGAAATCCAAAGCGGAATTTTCACGCGTAGGTGCATTTTTGGTCAGCTTTCGGGCTACGTTTGGGCTACGTTAAAATTGCCTTTTTTACGCGGTTGAACGGAGGAGATGCGAAAGATCGGGGGAAATACGCACGGAGGATCGAACGCGCTGAGAAGAATACAGAAGAGGAGCGGCGAGAGAAAAATAAATTTGAAGCATCATCATGCGCGTGTACGAAGTCGAACTTTGTTCGAACTCGAACTTGCAGATGAAGCCCCGAATGGAGAAACGATATTCCACGTTTTCCACTTATCTTGGAAGCGACTTACGCGTGCGACGACCTGCCGTCGACTATTTCGCACTGCTCGATAAATTTTCAAACTCGATTTTCTCCTCAAACGAACAAATTTTATTCCATAGCTTGTTCCTCTTTCTTCGCAAGGCCGCACCTTGGATATGCGATGAAAAGCGTAGAAAACTCGGTGGAAGATTGTTTCGCCTAGCAATTGCAGAATCGTAGAAGACGGTATATATATATCGGGTTGCCGGAAAGTTTCTTTCGTTTTATAAGGAAACGATAGACGCGCGTTTTTCCTCTTCTATTATTTTACCGAATCGCGTATGATCAATTTTCTTCCGGTTCTGTTATTACGATCGCACGTAATTCGATGAAATAATATGAAAGAAGAAATGTCGTGCACGCGTTGTTTCTTTATGAAACGAGAGAAACTTTCGCGAAACCTAACGCGTTATCGGCGAAACTGTGTACGAGAGATACGCAGCTGTTTGATGGATCTACGAATAAGTCTACGAGTTAACTCGCAATAATCATCTTTACGTATTTATAAAAACGACCAATAACCATAATGTATTCTACTTAAAAAATGACTGAAAAAGCTTCCACCTTATCCACTTGTCGGCTATAGTTTAGAATTAATGGAGATTTAAAGACAGCCATAAACGATCGTTATCGACTACATTAAACGCTGTTCTCGGCTTAAAAAAAAAAAAATTATCTTTTTAATACGTTTCTGTATCTGAATTTCGCGTTTTACCGGTACAGTCGCGCGTTCGGAAGAAAGAAAAAGAAAGAGAAGATTTCATCGGTGATTTCATAGGTAATCGAGTATTTTCGTGAGTCATTGCACACGCGCGAACGAACGGCGGATCGTTCCGGAAATTAGAAAGTGCCGCTTTCGCGTTAAACGGCGAAACTTCTTCGAACGTGACGGAAAACCGTGATTCGAGTCGATGAGGTCGTTCGTCGCTAAAGCGTTGCCGGTTTGCCACTCACCGGCAGCGTTTCATATTGCCCCAGATTAAGCTTACGGTTACACCCCCGGCTCTAATAAAAAGCAAGCGTTTGACGATTTATTGTCAAGGGACCGCTCGTTGTTCGGCCCCCTTTCTATAAAAACGTCGACCTAAATCGCTCTAACTTTGCTCCGTACACGGTATCGTGCACCCTAACGAATTCGAAGAATCCATACGCAGAGCCGCGAAAATCTCGATCAACGCCGATAGACGTTCGTACGTATGATTTATCTTACGCTCGCGTCGCTCACGAATTAACGTAATCTCGACGGTTCGTGGTACCCGGATGCGGGCTTCACGGAAAATCGTCGTCCGCGCTGGTCGCGAGCCACCGTGAAGAACATCGTCGATCTTAAAAATCATTGCGTGAGTCATTGCCGCGGCGATGCAGGAAACCAGCATCGCACAAGCAGTAGTGGCCCCCGTGTAACGACGATTTTGATGGTTCACGTCAACAGATATCTCGAATCGTAGTCGTGTACGCGTTAACGCGCGTGATAGGTTTGCAAAATGTGGCTACACGCGCGTTCGCATGCTTCCGCGAGTGAGCGATAGGCGCAGGTTTTACGAACTTCGTCGCGATCTAGCAACGTGATTCTGAGTGGCAGTAGTAGCTGGCTCTGTGTAAGTAGAATTTTGACGTTGTCGTTGAAAGAATTTTGTGCGTGACGCGCACGCTACGTATACGAAATTTTCCTACGGACGTTGGGGCACTTTCGCGAGTAAAGAATAGGCGCCGGTTTTACGAACTTCGTCGCGATCTAGCAGCGTGATTCTGCGTGAGTGGCAGTAGTAGCTGGCTCTGTGTAAGTAGAATTTTGATAGTCGACGCGCGCGGATATTTTGAATTAGCGCGATCGAACGCGCGTTGACGCGCACGCTACGTACATCAAAATTTCCTACGGACGTTGGGATACTTTCGCGAGCCAAGAACAGGCGCCGGTTTTACGAATTTTGTCGCGATCCAGCAACGTGATTCTGAGTGGCAGTAGCAGCTGGCTCTGTGTAAGTAGAATTTTGATAGTCGACGCGCGCGGATATTTTGTATTAGCGCGATCGTACGCGCGTTGACGCGCTTGTTACGTACATCAAAATTTCCTACGGACGTTGGGATACTTTCGAGAGCCAAGAACAGGCTTCGGTTTTACGAATTTTGTCGCGATCCAGCAACGTGATTCTGAGTGGCAGTAGCAGCTGGCTCTGTGTAAGTAGAATTTTGATAGTCGACGCGCGCGGATATTTTGTATTAGCGCGATCGTACGCGCGTTGACGCGCTTGTTACGTATATCAAAATTTCCGACGGACGTTGGGATACTTTCGCGAGTAAGGAATAGCCTTCGGTTTTACGAACTTTGTCGCGATCTAGCAACGTGATTCTGCGCGAGTGGCAGTGATAGCAGTTAAATTAGTTGCCTCTATGTAAGTAGAATTTCGATAGTCGACGCGCGCGGATATTTTGAATTAGCGCGATCGTACGCGCGTTGACGCGCTTGTTACGTATATCAAAATTTTCTTACGGACGTTGGGACACTTTCGCGAGCCAAGAACAGGCGCCGGTTTTACGAACTTTGCGTTTACGAGGCCAAATGCGAGAAAGATACGAGTTTGAGAAAATATCGTAAAACCAAGTGCATTTCCTGTGAAGCTGAGGATTAAATAAAATATATATTTCTACTTTCGCCAGCCACTGTACGTACTCGTTCGAACGAGAAGCGAATTTGTCGTTCGACAATTACCGCAAAACGCGTGATAAACGTTTCCTAAAAGCATCTTCGAGCTTCGTTGGTTCGCTCGTAGTCGTATACATGTCAACAAGCAGCTTGCATTTACAGTCGTGGTCGTTCGAGTCGCCTAAGTCCGTTCCCCCTCTGTTGACTTGCTTTGGGCCCGTATCTAGCGCGGTAAGCAGTCCATCGGCGGTGACGGTGACGAACAGGCCGATCGCACGTCGCTCCGCGCCACCGCCTTTCCTCCGTCGTGACGATCGATTTCCCTTGTGGATCTCTGTCCACTTAGACAGTGTCGTACGTTGTTGAAAGTCGCGAATTTGGAAAAATCGAGAAATCGTGAAAACGTACAGGAAAACGAAAAAGAAACGGTGTGTTCGATGTTGGGCCAGCTCGCTCGATTATATACAGCTACTGTTTAGCAAGAAGCAAAATTGCTTGGCAAACGTAGCGCGAAATCGAACGTTAGATACGGTCAGAAATATCATAATCCGACGCTGTATATCGTCGAATGCGTGGTATGGTCGTTTGGTGAATTTTACGTCCAGTTTCGTAGACTTGGTTTCGATTTCGTTTTCCTTGTTCTGCGGATGTCCTGTCCGGCTACTATGACGGATGACTCGTGAAAGGAACTAATGCGGTGAGTCAGAGACGGAATTCGTACGCGGTTCCCACGAACTTTATCTCGTACAGTGGGCCGTGCATGGCTGTTAAGAAAAATGCGAAAGTACGAAAGTCGAGTGGAATTTTCAAGTGGCGTTGAAGCGCGTCGAGCGGACACGACGATAGTTAGCGACGTTCTTGCCGATGCAGAATGGCAATTGGTCCCGGAGACGACATGTGCGTCATTTTGAGGACCAATGCCGAGATCGAGGCAAAAAACGTGCCTATGGACCCGGTACGACGACGAATGCTTCTGAAACGAAAAAAGGACGATACAATGCGCGACACGCACGACGTTCGTGCGTTTCTTTTTTTTCTTCTTTTTCCTCTTGCGTCTTCTTTGTCACTGTCTCCCTACCGAGACCTCGGCTGCAGACGTGCGGAGCACGTGGTGCGCTGTGGGCGGCTTTCGAACGTGTCACGGCTCCGATCGGTTTTCAACTCCGTTCATAAACGCGCGTAGTAACGTACAGTCGGTCGCAAAAGTCTACGGCACAGTTTTTACACGCGGAACGTACTTACAGATAAGGAACGTTGACTCTACGAATTTGCTGCTTACCTTCGGACCAATCTCTTTGATAACTCTGTACCTTAATTTTAGTAAATCCACGCCAGCGGAGGATGCCTTGTTTCGTAGATAAGGTTTCAAGAAACGATTTAAGAACGACGAATCTTGCGACATTAGACAAATTATAGCGCGTTCTAACGTTGACATAAATTGAACGTTGTGTCCGCGATACGATACATTAATTGATATTATCTTTGTTTCCGCACGATCCGAGACGCGTGTTACATTTCCATACGCGTTATCAAAATGTACGTAGTTTTTCAATTGTAGATATTTGGCTTCACCGTTGTCAATCTCCGAGCTTCTGTTCCTTTCGCGTATTCCACCCTTTTCACCTGTTGCAAAATAGTTGATGGAAATAGCAGAAAAGAAAAGAAGATACCCGAATAGCCGATACGAACGCGAAGAATAAACGAGCAAAACGACAAGTAAATTTTTCCCAAAATTGAAACATCCTCCGCTCGAGCGTGACCTCGTGAGAATAGTTTAGCCACGAAAAATATAACTATTTCTCCTCGCCTTCCCGTTTCATTAACGAATCGACGTTCGATAAAACGCAACGATAACCGCCACTTATCCCCGACTTTTTCCAGTTTCTTCCAACATCCATCCATTTGCATACGTCTGTTTCGCTCTTCTAAATCCACTAAATATTTATAGCGTCGCGAAGACGCTTCGAGCCGGGGCGAACGCGTGTGCATCGTTCCTTTAGGAAGCTCGTAACGCGTAATCCTCGACGTGGATGCGAAAACTCGCAGTCGACAGTCTGCTAAACAGCGCCATAGCGACTAATTAAAGGCAATCTAGAATTCTCGGAAACTAGCGTGAATCCTCAATTGCGGCAGTCGGACCGTTCCATTTTCCAACGCGCGCCTCGTTCTCCCGATCTCGATACATTAACCCTTTGCACTTGTGCGTCATCGTCATCGGGGTTTAGCTGCTTGGCATCGCGCGAACGAAATTTAACCCTTCGCGGACGGAGCCGCTATGGGCGAGAGGTATCGGCGCGCACGGTTGAGGAAATATACACGTTGAAGTTATACACGTTTGCGTTCTGAAAGCTAGAACTTTATTTAAATACAACGGAATTTTGTGTCAATATGCAAAAACACATATTTGGTTTTGCTATATTTATGTGTGATTAGATTTATATTCTTGCAAGGTGTGGTACCTTTGGAAAAAGTCGCCTATATGCAAGGCCGGGTTGGCCGAACAAGAAGCACGATAGTACCTTGATCGACTTCTTTCGCCTTTGATTTTTCCATTGGAACATATCGCACAGTCTTTACTTCTACCTGTATCATCTGGAAAAAACACATAAAACGTATAACGATACAGCAGGAATTTACGTTAAACGGAAGATAAGATTTCACCTCTAAAGATCTACAATTTTCTCTGTCGAAAACATGATACTCTTTAGTTCACTATACCCATGCGCATAAGATTATCGCTCAGGAAAATAGACCTACGTCAGCCACTTCAAAATAAGTATCCGGGAATTGTGAACAGATTTGGACGACGTTTTACGTTTACAACACGGGCAAATAGTATCCACGGCCGTTCAAATTGTATTGTACATGGATAGGGCGCGTTTGCCTGCGTAATGTCGGAAGTCATGGATTGCTGGGTTCTGGACAACAGCCAACACTCTGGCTCCCCTAGCCACTATCGACGTGTCACAAACTATAAACCTTGTCGCTGTAAGATCGTATAACGGCGATTAACAGGCCCTTTGGCCTCGTCCGTGGCTCCTTTGACTTCCTCAGGTCCCTTTCTGTAACGACCGTCACCTCCGCCCGGCACCTCCGCGTACAGTGGCTCGAGAAAGTATTCGAACGCATTTCCAACCGCGCCATAGGAAATTATTTTTTTTCTTTCTTATTTTTAATTTGCGCTTTACAATTCGTCCAGCTGGATTTGTAAATTTTGGTAAAATTACTTTGGTAAAATTTAGCGATAAAGTTGGAAAAATTTATTTGTTTATAGACACTTATTGTGAATGGCTACCCACGGCGGGATACCATCTTCCAGTTTGTCTATTTTACCTCCTTAGCGAGGTCAGTTTTCTTCCAGATTTCTTTGTCTTCTCAGTCTTCTTTTTATATGGGTTTCTTTTTCAAATTACGCGCGTTACGCGAAGCCTTTTCGATATTTCGTCGACGCTGTCGTAACGACACTATCGCGATTATCGCAGTAAAGTTTGGAAACAATCCGCAGATGTATATAGAAGTTGCAGCAGCATTTATCGCAGACACAAACATTTAGTGGTTTAGCGAAAAATTAGTGTTCGGTATGAACGGTGGATTTTAACGTACAATTAGCGTTTTGAAGATGATCTCGCTATCATATCGTACATCGTTAACGCGCGTTCGAACGATAGATAACATCGCGTCTCTGATTCGAAATTTCAATTTATTCGAGCACACGTTGGGAATAATTGACGGATTCTTGGAATATCTATGGGTTTTTGGCAATTCGTATTATTTGTTCGACAGAGGTAACTGCATAGAATTACGTTCTTTTTGCACTTGGAACCGTCGAAGCGCTTTTCCGAATGCCTCGAATGTCTCGACACGAGAAGACACTACTTTTGTTTGCTGCTGCCATTTGTATAAAACGGTCCTTACTATCGTCGTCATTTTTTCGAAACCATTTCACGACGTCGGTGTATTTGACGTTCTTCTACCACTGCCAGCATCTACAGCAATCTACGTGTTTTAATATCTGCGCGACTGTAGCTTCCCCAACGTCACGTACCTCTGCCAATGAAGCGATCTCACGCGCACCACTTTCCAATTTCTTTCAATTACTCCGTTTCGACAGTTGGAACTGTTATCATATAGGTTTAGGTTTTGATATTTAGTTGATTCGCATAGGTTTGTTTTTGTACGTTCTGTATTTCACCATCTTGTACAGCCATTACAACACCGGATACTGAGATAAAAGACACATGGCGGACAAGGAAAACAAAAGAATGCGCAGACAGTTGCACCAACTCTGGATGCAGAAACTACCGATCATACCAACATGACATCTATCTCGACAGAAACGCTGTCAGTTTTGTACTACTCTTACAATCAGAACTCGGTGGATCGAACGATGAATAATCGACTGCGCGCAAATACTTTGATGTTGGCGAAGTGTATATCGGTAAATATTTTCCAGCTTCTACGTATCGCGCATTTTTGGATTCGTTTCAAATTTCACCGACGTGATAATTGGCCTCGTCCATATAGTGGCGCTGAACGAGGTTGCGAAATGTCTGCAATTTAATGGAGAAACGAGGATCCAGTGGCTCGCTTCAACGCCAGCTTTACGATTAGGAAATAGATCTGAAAACAATGCAACGCCTAATAAACCATAGCGATAACGATAAACCGTACAAAGACCACGAGCGGATATAATTTAATTTCGACTTACCGTTTCAAGAACGATGTTTACCCGCTTTTATTCGCGTGGCTGAGCTTTCGCTGAACCGTGCACGTGTGCACAGCGTTCACACGTTGCGGTCGAAATACGAGCGACTGTAAATTTCAATCTGCATTCTGTACTAGTGCTTTAACAGCATTAACGCTAAGAATACGATCAGTGTCACAATAACGCGCCGCCATTCTTTCGTTCTCTGGTTTCCTTCGCCGCGATCGCGTTTACCGTTCCTTCACTTTTAACCTCTATCTCTCGCTTTTCAATCGCGTCATCCCTCCTGATCTTTCTTGCGACGCAAACTCTGTCCAGTTCCATTCGCTTCCACAGTTCGGTTTCTATTATACTTCCTTCTAGGTTCACGAAGATCGTCGCGCGTACCGTAGGGAAGCTACCTTTGTCGAAGCGAGCGAGAGAAAAGCTTGGGAAATATCGTGGCGCAACGAGAAGACCGCGAATTTTTCTGCCTTTGTAGGAAATTTCAAAATCGCATAATACGAAGAAATGCAGAAAATATTCTAAATATTAGGTTGTCCGGAAAGTTTTTTTCGTTTTGTAAGGACAACGGATGGACAAAATTTCTCTTTCATATCATTTTATCGAATTACGTACGATCGTAATAACAGAAACGGAAGAAAGTGGACCATGCGCGATTCAGTAAAATAATAGGAAAGGAAATTTCTGAAGAAACTTTCCGGACAACCCGATATATATACCGTCTTCTGCAAATTCTGCAATTGCTAGGTGAAACAATCTTCCACCGAGTTGTCTACGCTTTTCATTGCGAAGAAAGAGGAACAAACTACGGAATAAAATTTGTTCGTTTGAGGCCTGTTTTGGGAGAAGATCGAGTTCGAAGATTTATCGAGCAGTACGAAATAATCGACAGCAGGTCGTCCCACGTGTAAGACGTTTCCCAAATGTGGAATATCATTTTTCGAATTGTAAGAATCGACCTAGTACGCGCGTATGATACATCTTGAAATTTATTTTTCTCGGAAACAAAGCGTCGTGAGAAAAAATTTCACTCCGCACTTTCCACGTATTTTCACACGTAGAACGACCCGCTGTCGATTATTTAGTCCCTGAATTAGCCACCTTCGAGTATACTCGACAAAGCTTCAAACTCGATTTCCTCCGAAACTAAACCTCCGACGAAATCAATTTTTTCCACGTTTTATTCTCCTTTTTCCTTGAGCAATCGCCTCGTGCCCTCTTGTGGCACACGTTGTTCGACCGCGCTCTGTACATCCTGAAAACATACGAATTTCACGAATAATACAGACACAAAGTTCACGCAAGGTGTCTACGAGCGTTCGAACAGCCTATTCGCCAGCCTGTGTACCTACATCTAACGATAAATGCTATCTTATTCACGCCTACGCTTTGCAAATCCAATCCAACCGTCGTTCTTAGCCATGAATGGAGGCAGTCATGGTGCTAGGTAAAAGTACATTGTCGATAAACAAGATAATCAGTGGATTTGCACGAGCGCAGCACGAGTGGCGATCGTCCGCGACTCGTCCGCCTCTTGGCACCTCTGGATACTTTCACCGTGACTCAACTTGACTCATTCATTGCCATTCGCCGCGTGATTAACTCGGAAATCATTCGGTGACGTCAGTCGGCCGCCAGTCGGATTCTATGGAAGACGAGCGACGTGTCGTCTTGTACACGCGGTTTTGTCACGCGTCAGGGTGCACCAGGCTGAAACTCAAGAAATACCATCGACTATCCGGTAGCCTGGGAACGTAACGACAACGCCAAGTTTCTCTACGCGCGGAATATCTAGCAGACGAGGCTGAAAGGAAGAGCCAGCAGCGATTTCCCCGTTGACGTGACGCAACAACGCGTCAGTCAGCTTTACGCGCTCGCTCGTACGGCCGACTACGAGAAAGTATTCGAGCAGCAGAAATCTTTTCGAAATGATCAACCTCTAGATCGTACGGTCTTTTCCGTTTAGCCTTGAACGTGGGCCTGTCGTGTCCGATGCATCTTTCAGTAGGCGATACTCGCGAACAATAAAATTCAAATCCATCAGATTCGTACAATATCTTGGAACCTTCCAAATCGAGGCTGTCGTGCAAGAGTCTTCTTGCCAAGCAACTTTTTGTAAAAATAAATTTCTTGTCTTTTAATATAAATAACTATCTTTTGTCAAGTTCCGTACTCTCGAGCTACTTTGAATCGCGAATGCGAATTGGATCGGGTTTGGCTCATTTTTTACTTTCCTATGTCGTCATACAGAGAGCGGCGAGCGGAAAAATTGGCGTTTGCGGTTTACCGCTCGTTCGTTTTTACCGCTGGCGATTTTACGCAGATTTCTACGTCTCGGATCATCGTCGGCCAAATGTTCGCAAGGGCGAACTTTCAAAAGTTCCCGCGACCCTCGTGTTCCGATCTCCAGCGATCCGAAACGTCTCCTGAAAAGACACGTTCGAATAAGAAATTCTGCTGCCCCGACAGAGCACACTGTGGCCCGAAATCGACGTATTTAGTCGGTCGTAACCAGCACAAAGAGATAACAAAAGGTTTAGCGCGGAGAGAGCAGATAGGGCAACGAGACAACGACACCACCCGTCGGTTCCCATGTCGGCCATCAGTTTTGACGAGTTTTTTGTTACGGGGGACGCGTAGTACCGGGTGTCCGTTAATTTCCCTTAATTAATCTCAATCGAGGTTAATGCACCGCAGCTTGACCCTAGTTTACCAAATCCAGCGTAGCTTGAACGCATCGTATAGCTTACTTATCGATATCTCTGTCGTTTCTTTCGATACTATTCTAATCCCAATCCTAATTCTAATTCCAATTACAATTCTTCACATCGTATCCTCCAGCAAAGTAAATCATTCGAGCAGAGTCTTTTCACGAGTCTATGACGAACACCTGCGCGATATCGTCGAGAACTGTAGAGAAATTGCGAATTATCGTGCGCGACGTTTTTCTTCCGAAAAATGTCCCTTCCTTCTTGCTGGAGCGCTCATCGTCGGAAAAAAAGATTACAAATATATTGCACGATTACTGGAACACTCATCCAGCTCGCGTTGAGTCATAGGACGAATTTGCCGCAGGCTTGTGAAACGCCACGCAGGACGTCGAACGCAAGAGGATACGATAAAAACGAATATTAATATATTACGGCGAATATTAGTTATTGCAAGTGGAATTACAGACCGCGGATAATAAACGTACGAGGATAAATAGATAAGAAGGAAGATACGCCGGGAAAACGTCTACTGCGGTGAGACGCGATCGTTTCATACGCGACTTACAATGCGTTAACACTAAACCGATACTTTTTGCATATTTATTGACCGCTCGGGATAGGCAGCACAGGCTACGAATATAATGGAGAAGAGAAGAGCGATACAAGACGGAGAGGAACGACGATAAGGAAGCACAGCAAGGAGGCAAAAAGCCCAAAAGTTGCCATAGTTTTAGAAAACTGAATATATAATAGAATACAATATAATAGAATATATAAGAAAAGAGAGATAGACAAGGCAAAGAGATTGGATAGATACAAGGGAAGAGGCGATAAGGCGATAACGCCATAAGGTTGACTGAGTAATAATAAATAACAAATAAATAAATAATAGAAAGACTACAAATATTTGTTAGAAAAAAGAAGCAAACTAGAAATAGATACCGAAGAATATGTTGCATGCGTGTTTTATGAGAAGTCATAGATCAGGAAGCGATACGATAACGTTGAAATACGATAACGTCAAATTTGTGTGGAAATTTGAAAGCGGTCAATTTGACCGCCGCAGTAGGTTTGGTGTTAAATCTGTCAGCGATGCTCTGAGAGACGTGCATTTCAATTAACGTATAACATGAAATTACGAGAGAAATCTTCTTTCAGTTCCGAATATCAATTTCGAACAGATTCGTCGCACACAGGTTCGATTTTAGAATAAAAAAATTTCTACGGAATAGAAATTTGAAATTAAGACTATTTTATTTTTAGCGTTAAAGATAAATATCCTTCTGTAGAAATTTCCCGTGAGTTTGAATAATTCATCATTTCGATACCATTGGGATACAGCGTTTCTCGTCTGATAATCGCTCGCGGACGAAGGAATTAATTAGGATGACGCTGTTCGCAATCATCTTATGTCGTCCTTCGTAAATCCTCCAGATGACCTACTTCCGTCGGATAAAGACAATCTTCCAGTCTGCCCATAAATAATAACGTACTCCTTCGCTCGCGTTTTATCATCGACGTGCCTCCCATTTGTATCGTACAGCTTCCCAAACGATCGCAGATTATCCTTAACCATTAGCTCTGGAAATATCAGAGTTCCTTTATCCCGACGATCGTCGAGGAATAATTTACCATCGTTCGAATCAAAACGAAAAAACATTTATCGTTTCCTAGATCGCGCCACTGTCGCTACTGTCGCTGACAAACAAAAATGCTTCTCTGACGTTTCATCGTAAAATCGGAATGAAAAATACACGCCTACCGGTAATAGAATTCTTTCGTATTGAGTTCAAACGCGAGATACCGTTCGACGCGAGAAAAATACGATCGGGTCGATAATGACCCAGAGAGCACAGCGAGGTTCGCCCGTTGACCGAGTCGTTTCTTAACGTCTGCCATTGTAAGACGAATAGTTGCCGACGAAAGACGAATCGATTTCAATTGGATATTTAGCGGTGGCGAATATAAGTACGATACGATTTATTTTTGTCCGGACGGAAACTAAAATAGAGAAATTATCGCGCGGACGATGAATGGACTCGTGTTTGCCCAGTTGGCTTAAAAAGCACGTAATTGGCGGATGAGTAGAAGCCATACTAAATTCAGAATGATACTCTGTATCGTATTATATTACATCATTGTAGCATCATCCACCGATAAGAAATATCAACATTTACATAGGCGTACATTTTTAAGGCCTAATCAGTATTCGTTTGCGACTCGGCTTGATCGCGCTGATATTCGTCGTTCCGCTCTAACTTTCAGATCTCAAATTTACCGTCTAACGAAATGTAAATATGTATATTTGTTTCATCGATATAGTTGTTACACTATTACCTACGTTCGTCGTCTAGCGTATATTTCGAACTCTCGATCGCGTGTTTCGTTCGTCGACGCGATCGTGGAAGATTAAATTACGCGCGAGATAAATATTTTTCATAGTAAAATCTCGTCGATTTACAGCGAGTTGTTTCTTTTTCTTTTTTTGTTCTCTTTACAAGATTTGCAGCGTTTAAGCGATCGATGGCGTGTAAACCACGACGAACTTCGAAGATTTATTGGAAACTTTCACGACGCCTAAAATTATTGATCGATCGAACAATTTCCAAGGCTACAGTTGCGTAAGTAGTTGAACTTCGAATCAGACTGTTTCGTCGAATATGCTTCGATTCGGTTCAGATTGTTTCAAAGCAACCGCGCAACTTCCTCTTTACGTCACGCATAATGGATCACTTTGCAAGTTTAGGTCGCGGTTTCCTCTTCGTGGGAATTCACGTCGCCCTGTGTTTGTAACGCGTAAATTCACAGGCCTGTAAAACTCGATGAACAAACGTATTCCCTTACAAATGTCTCTCTTTACTATTGCTATCGTTGCTGATACGTTTCGTGACACAACTTCCGAGTTCCATTGACTAACTTTACGATTTTTGTGACATACGATTGTACGAGAGGGAACGCAGTCTCGAATATTTACAATTCACTATTCAATCATTTACGAATGTATAAAGTAATTACACACAGACCACAGTTAATCGTAAATCATTTATAACTAGACCCGTCCACGTCGAGATCGCGACGAATAAACGAATGTTCCGATCAACCAGTTCGAACGTTTTATCGTAATGTCGGAAAATCATTTTCTTCCTTTATGAAATTCCGCACAACTCTAAGAACATGTACACAATTTTTTGTTGGTTAGAATGTCTCATATATACCAAGCTCTAGAAAGTTTCTGTCAGATCGGTTACTCCATGAATACTGTTTACACTCACTCTACGTGTATTCGTTCGTAGTTGCTTACGAGTCGCTTGTCTCGGATTTTGTCAAAGTTCAGCGTCTTCGCCATTTCGGAATCGTTCCTCGTTTCTTCAGAAAAGAGGGAAGTCGAACCTTAATCGCCTTAAAAATCAGTAGAACGTTGGCAAACTAACGGAAGGAATAACAGATCGAACGAAATGTATTTCGAACGTTACGTAATCCAAAAAATGACCGAAAGATCTTGTCGCAAGGCGACATTTGTTACTCGCGGCATTCTGATATTAAATGTTGCTGAATCGTTCTAACGATATTGTTACCTTGATACTTGTTGCAAGCCGCGATATTAAACGCGCGATGTTCTCGTATCAACCAGTTGACTGTTTCTAACGAGTATACTCGTCACGAAGAAATGGCAATATTTTGTGTCATGCTCTGTCGGTAATAAAATCAAAAGATAAAACAGTCGTCTCGTTTACACTTAATTCCATGTTCTAAGAACCACGCGTACTCTTTTCGCCGCACATTTTAGCTACACGCTTTTCAAAGAGGTGGCAACAGCTAACTGGCTAATATAACGATAGCGGTTTCCACTATCGTTCGTCACAGAATATTATATCTACGTGGAATTATTTCAAATCAGAAGACGTCTCATTTTATTTACCGCTGTTTGTTGCAGGCCTCGGAGGTGGTCAAAATCGAGTGAACCGCAGGAAACCAGACGAAATTCCTTTCAAAATGGATAACTTGGCTACGTGGTTATTACGCGCTTCGGAGAACAACACGGAAAGCACGATAATTGACGGCGAAGTATCGAGGTAATCGAGAATGTTATCGACAGCCGAGCTCGTAAAAGCAGAAACCAAAATTCCCTGCGCATACGAAAAACTGGCCGATAGGAGGATTCTAATAAAAAGAGAACGCTCTATTTGATACTAGCGAATTTTCAAATTGTATCGTTTTTCCGCACAGATTCCCGAAACCGCTGCAGACGTTCGCAGCTGTGGTCGCGATACTGATTATGATCACTGGACTCGCTGGGAATTTATTGACGATCATTGCTCTGTGCAAGTATCCCAAAGTTCGCAACGTAGCGGCAGCCTTCATTATAAGGTATACAAACGCGTATAATTACATTTTGAAAGTGACAGTTACAATCGTAATTAAGACAAGACTTAAACAGACTGTTGCTAAAATACAGATGTCGTTTCGCTCTTTACGAACAAAGTGAAGATTCGAAAAGGAGGCATCTGATCGAAAGACTCGCTGCTTTATTTTCTATAAAATGAGCATCGCGCGCATACGATCGCACGAAATCCGAATTTCACTGATTCTTCTAGCCTCTGCGTGGCAGACTTCGTGTTCTGTCTCCTTGTACTTCCCTTCGATTCCATCAGATTCATCGATGCAAGTTGGGTGAACATACGGTTCCTCTGCGTTCTCGTGCCTTTCTTGAGGTACGGAAACGTTGGCGTCAGCCTCCTCTCCGTCGCAGCTATTACTATCAACAGGTATGTATTATGTACTTTAGCCGATGGTTCAGCTGAAAGATAAACCAAGCCACGCTACGTCGCGCTAAGGTTACAAATATTTGCTGCGATACATGCGCAAGTATTCGTACGCTTACCGTAGAGACTTTTATACGTAGCCATATTGCGCGTATTATACAAAATTTCATTAGCACAGCGAGGAGACACGACTGTCGCGATTTTATTTAGTGGGAAAATTTCAGCTCAACGTATTAGGTCGTCCCAAAAGTTTCTTTCGTTTATAGTATTTATAGTATTTTCGTTAGTCTTTATATTATTTTACCGAATCGTCTGTTTTCTTCCAACAGAACAATAATATAAAGAATAAGGTGATAATAAGAATAATGCAAAGAAGAACGATATAAAAGAGAAAATGTTGTGCATCTGTTATTTCCTTACAAAACGAAAGAAACTTTTGGCACAACCCAATATATATATATATATATATATATATACATACACACACACATAGAAGATACAGTGGCGCGCGAAAGCTTCCGTTCAAAGAAGTTTCTCACTTTAAATTGCAGAAGCGGTACTTTAAGGGACTTCAAAGAATATTATACGACCGTATATAGCAGAGTTTTTATGCGTCGTACAATTTTCTTTCGCGTGTCTCACTCGCGTTTAAAATTCTTTTGGCCATCGACCTTCGAACGTAAAGCGAAAAAATTATCCGGTTAGACATTTTTGCACAGTAACCGTATACGTAAAAAATATCGTATAAATTCTACGGCATACTACAGCATAGCGCGATTTAGTATAACATGGCAAAGCCTGCAGTCTGTTTTTCCGATAATTCTGCGGCTTTACTTTCACCGGGAAAAGAATTTGTAATGGAGAAGCATCTCTTGGCGAAAAAGGCTGGCAAGATAAAACGATCAATTACGATATTACGATAATTTTAGATACATCATGATAGCCCACCACGGCTTGTACGGCAGAGTTTACAAAAAGTATTGGATCGCTTTTATGATCGTATTCTGTTGGTTGTTCTCGTATGGGATGCAGGTGCCCACCCTCTTAGGAGTTTGGGGTAAGATATAAAATGCATCACGGTTCACGCGAAGTTGAAGAGCAGCAGAGTTTTATTTGCTGTTATTTGGTCTTTCACGTTTCAGGTAGAATCGACTACGATCCAAATTTAGAAACTTGCTCCATCGTAAAGGACAACAAAGGCCACTCGTCGAAAACCTTTCTTTTCGTAGTGGGTTTCCTGATACCCTGCGTGATAATCGTTGGATGTTACACTAAGATATTCTGGGTCGTGCACAGGTAAACAACTTATCTGCTTCTGTATTTATAAATTAAAAGAGTATTTTGAAAAAAATTCCATACCTTCTCGATGCTTCGATTCCTATCGCAGATGTTCGAAATATATTTTACGAAATATATAGAGATTCGCGTTGAAATATCTCTGCTGGTTCGTAGATCCGAGACGAGAATGCGAAAGCACGCGTCTCCGACGATAAAATCGCCGCATACACCCGGCAGAGATACCAGAGAGATCAAACAGAGACGCAGCGAGTGGCGAATCACAAAAATGGTCCTAGCCATTTTCCTCAGTTTCGTCGCCTGTTACCTTCCGATTACTATCGTCAAAGTTGCCGACGCCGAAGTTAGATATCCAGGTAATACATCTCGTGAATCCACGATTTACGATCAATACACTAACGTACTAACATGAAACATTTATAGCAGCGTAGAGCCATTAGCACAATTTTTATACTTTCGCCATATGAAAACTAATAAAATCGATAGCCCTCGTTCGTTACACTAGGTCAGCTCTGTGTGTGTGTGTGTGTGCGCGCGCGTGTGTGTGTGTGGTGTCCTCCCACTCTATCGAACACGTGCCTTTATCACGTCACGCTGATATAGTTGCTAGAATATATAACACTGCGAGTAAGTACGCGGATCAAGCAGACTTATTTTTCGATCGCCTGCTACGACGCAAGGAATTTCTCATTCTACATGGTTTCAACTCCAACTGATATTTTAATATTTCCTTAAAAATCAACCAGCGTATTTAAAGATACTTCTGACAACATTTTTCAGTTTCATACGCTTGAAAACAATTTGCTCGATGGGGAGCTGCTGAGCAAAATTTATCGTTTCGTTAAATTGCTTAAAAATCGAAACGATATTGTATTTCTTCTATATTATTTTACTGAATTATATATACGATCCATTTTGATCTATTAAGATAAAGACCACGACATTTGACCACCGATTTTTGTACAAAGATGCATCGTTGCAAAAGGCATGTTCGTAAGAGAAAGACACAAGTATATAAAGTTTCTTTCGCTTTATAAGGAAACGATGGATGCACGACATTTGTCGTTTTCTATTATTTTATCGAATTACCTATGACCCGTTTCTTCTATCAAGATAAAGATCACAACGTTCGACAGATCAGGTTTCACGTTTGTACAAAGATGCATCGTTGCAAAAGGCATGTTCGTAAGAGAAAGACACAAGTATATAAAGTTTCTTTCGCTTTATAAGGAAACGATGGATGCACGACATTTGTCGTTTTCTATTATTTTATCGAATTACCTATGATCCGTTTCTTCTATCAAGATAAAGATCACAACGTTCGACAGATCAGGTTTCACGTTTGTACAAAGATGCATCGTTGCAAAAGACATGTTCGTAAGAGAAAGACACAAGTATATAAAGTTTCTTTCGTTTTATAAGGAAAAAATGGATGCACGACATTTGTCGTTTTATATTATTTTATTATTTTATATTATATTACCTATGATCCGTTTCTTCTATCAAGATAAAGATCACAACGTTCGTTTCTTTCGTTTTATAAGGAAAAAATGGATGCACGACATTTGTCGTTTTATATTATTTTATTATTTTATATTATATTACCTATGATCCGTTTCTTCTATCAAGATAAAGATCACAACGTTCGACAGATCAGGTTTCACGTTTGTACAAAGATGCATCGTTGCAAAAGGCGTGTCTGTAAAAGAAAGACACCTTTCGGACGACCTAATATTTTGCGATTAGTCGCGAGGTTTGAGATTTTGTGATTAGTAGCGAGGGATGAGCTGTACACGTCGTACACGCAGCGAGTTCGTGGATTATCTCGAGCTTATTACGCGACGATTTTATTACAGCGATTTCCAACTTTTCCTTTCACCTCGCAACAGAGCCCGATCATCCGTAACCATTGTATATTACGTCTCGTTTCTCGCCATAGAATTTCACGTTTTGGGCTACCTGCTCCTCTACTTTGCCTCCTGCGTCAACCCGATCATTTACGTGATCATGAACAAGCAGTACAGACAAGCGTACGCTGGCGTGATAGGATGTTCGCGGATAAGGGCGAGCCTGTCACCCTATGGGAGCAGCGCACCTGGTCATCATCAACAGCAGGACTACGGCCAAGGTAACTTCGAGCACCGTCGCGTGGTAACGCTCACCAAGCTCTGACCGAACGCGAGCTAAGCGACCACACTTCGCTCACTTCGTAAGTCAAGGGCACAAATTCGCTGCTTTCTAAGATCGCAATTGGTCACGCGTGCATGCACACGTCTTTCATTTTCCACCTTGTCTTTCATCCTTGTCATCTCATCTTCGTCTCCTATGGCAGCTAAATATTAACGATGGACAAGATTTTAGTTTTCTTTCCTTTTGTATCGTGACAATCGAGTTTCCGTCGCTAACAATTACGCTTCAGTATCGGTTCTGTGAAAAGATTACTTTGGAAATGTTAATCGAGCGACTTAAAATTGCTAGAATTTTGAAAACGAACCGATCTCCTCCAAACGATTTTGTATGACAGATCTCTTTGTATAATAGAATTCTATTCGGCTTTGAATTCTGTTTGCACGCGCTAAAAGAATCGTAATATCATCTTCGTGTCTATTGTAACTTCTTATTTCGGAAAATATCAACTAACAGCTTCTATAAGTAGACTTGGTACGTCGTAACGTATGTAGACCTACGATGTAATGTCGCAGTAATCGATAGTCGAAGCAGCGTATGGAGATGTCTCCACCAATAACGTGAAAGCTTCGCGCAACGTCATAGAAGATTAACAGCTGTCTCGAATTTACATAGAAATAAGATATATATATGTATGTATATAGTAGATCTCAGAATTTCGAAATAATTCACTAACCTCTCGTTTGTTTTCCCGGCGATCGACTCTGTAGATTTAGCAAATATCTTAGTAGCTTGTTAACATCTCTGTCCTAAATCTAACCTCTTTGAATCACAGCAGAGTGGAAACTACAGCAGACTAACCATGCTCGCAATTCATTTTCCCTCTTATCTTCATTAACAGCTTTCTGCTTGCTGCTAGACGACACAACATCGTTTGTCGAAGCACGCGTTCGAAAGAGAACCCGAATTACGAATTGATTTTCATTCGAACCGTTTCTTTTTTTTTCAGACTACTCGAAGGACTTCAGTAAGACGATGGTGTCAACAGTCTCCATTGCTATGAATCCAGTGAGAAACTCGCGTTTCGACGATTAAGCTCGATTTTGCGGTGGAACTGGCCAGAGAAGGCAAAACGTAATAATAAAGAATATTAATCGACCCTTGAGGACAAAAAGTCAGTATTCAGAGTGTTTCGTAACACGAATTTCTGTTATCCATTTCGATGGGAGGGCGAAAAGCATAAAAACGACAGAGAAGATTCATGGGACCACATACAGTAGAAACTCGATTAACTTGGTGATCAAACCATACTCAGTGCGTAACATAAGTCTGAATTTAAAGAACAAAGATGAATATTTCGAGGAAGTCTTATACAGACTGGTCGAATGGTTGTTCATTTTTATAGAAGAACGAAGCTACAAGTGGAAAGCAAAGTCGAACAGTGCGCACGTTTGTACAATATCGTAATTGCAATCTTTGTCTATGACTAAAATGAATTTCGCGCCTGAAACGCTATGAAACACTTGTATCTACGATTAGGAATATAAGTAAACTATAGAAGAAAAAAAAAGAAAATGATCGTTAAAAGAGAAGAGAATGTAAATAGAAGATCTGCGAACGGTATACATAATTATTTAGAGGTTTAAGAGAATAGAGAAAAACTAAAGACGCACAGCAGAGCTGTTATTAGATTTATGTAGATTAGTCGATAGCGGAACGTGGCCACTATCGTATAATAAACAAAGACAAATTGAATATTGTAAAACTTGGCAAGGAATACCAAGTATATTTAATTTTTAGCACACCGGAACGAGTGCTGAATATCTACCAAAGGTAACACGTGAATATGTGTTTGTACATAGAAGTTACGTGTTAATTCTTGTTACCACGCTGTAAAGACACAATGAGAGTGTAATAGCGAATTCTAAAGATATTCGTAACTCGCGATGTTACGAATTCGCTTCATATTTATTTGTAATATCTCTCTTGGTTGATTTAGAAACGCAAATAATGTTAAAGAGTTATCAAAGTACAAATCAAATAAATTCCTTTGTCGATTTAAACGATTCCTCGTTGTTTTTACCCCTTGATGATATTTGCGATCTCGTACTTAGAAAATATAACTGTAAATTATTTTGTCGCGTAAATATAACTGTTTATTTTAGATTTTTTTTATAAAAAACGCAACTATTACGCAACAATAGATCTAACGATAAATACGAAGAAATATAAAAAGATCGACGAGCTCTATAAAATTATCCGCTCGACAGTTGTTAAAAGAAACAAAGTATCCTAGTGCCTTAAACATTTATTACGCATTGTAAAATAAATATTTATAATTTCTCTCCGCGATACACGTTTACGAATCATCGTTCACATCGTTGCGCATATTTGTTGCTTAAAATTTTTTTAAGAAATAAGACGATTATCCTACATGTAAAAAATTGGTAATCTCTTGAGGATTATTTACTTGTTAGTTGTTAGATGAGATAAAAAGTCTGTCGTCCTAGAAATTCATCGTACGTGTATTTTGAAATAAATATTTTTAATTTCGCTGCAACGTTTAAAAACTTTCAGATTATTACGCGTATCTGTACGATTCACATGGACGTGCAGATTACGATTGATCGTTATATACGCATTAAAGCGTACGCATCGCGGATAAGTTAAAATCCTATATAAAAATCGAGTCTCTCGAACGTGCAGCATCATCATGGCGGAACAAATGACGCCAACTATAACTCGCCAATTATGATCTGCAACATCCGTTCTTTTCCAAAATCATAGGCTTATCTCGCAATCGAACGGAATCGCGAATTCCACCGTCGATTCTGGTCTTCAGCACGTTCTCCACGAGATAACGCATCGCCACATCTGTAACAGAGATACGAAATTAGGCAAGTGAAATATTAGTATCATAACCTAGCAAGAATTTCCTCTCGCCAAATTTCTTCTATCGATGCTTTAGCAATTTACTACGACAAGCGACATGGCAATCGTTAAATAATAATTGTTAAGTAGTACAATTTATTTTTAGCCTCCCGACCGTGAGAGGAATTCCGCTTACAATTATTATTCTCCCTATCGCCCGCCACTCTCGCTTAAATGCCCCCCCCCCCCACACACACGCATCCATCCACTCGCTCGCATCACCTAATTTTACCATTATTTTACTATCACGTGTCAACTGTCTACCTCTCTGACTACCTATCTGACTCTCAACTATTACACATGTCCATCATCTACTGCATCTTTGCAATGATCAATCTTACAGATTATCAATCTTTACCTGTTTGTCTAATTTACCTACTTGGCTAGATATCTTCCTTCTCTTTCCCTTTCCTTCTTTCCCAATTTTCTCACCCAGTCTGCGGCCCTGTCTTTTCCTTCCTCTTTCGCTATGTCTCCCATATTGATCCAGCTTTCTAATTCCCGCAACCGTACGGTAACGAAGCAACGAGTAATCACCGGTTTATTTGAAATAATCGGCCAATACGAAAGCGTGAAAGCGTTGCATCTGCGTTGAATTATGAAAGCACGGTTGCTTACGCGATTTCGTATTCTCATAAAACACAAAATAAAGTAAAGTGGACATGGAATTGACCGAGTCTATGCAACAGAATAGAGGTTTATTCTCATCTACCAATTAAACGAGCATACTTCGGCTATCTTTGAACGTTTCAGTCGGTTCGCAAATTCGAAATTCCCAATTCGTCGTGTTTCTTGCACTTTCAAGTTTCTCGCGAATAAATTAGAAATTCAGAATTTGTCGCATACTTACCAATATTCGTATTTTCTTTGGCTGATGTTACATACCAGGCAGCAATGTTATTCTCTTTGCAGAACCTGACAATTTGTTCAGTCGGTACCACCGGGCAGGGAATATCGCATTTGTTCGCCAAGAGCACCACTGGTATCTCCGAACCGTCTGGAAGCATGACCTTCTCCCGCAGATCGCACAGCCATTTTTTGATCGACTGGAACGTCGCTATCCGCGAAATATCGAACACCAAGGCTGCAGCTACTCTGAAAATTATATGCAAAATTATCACAGCGTTATCGTACGATTTTATAGCGCGCGTCGGCCTAAAAATAGCCTAATGTTTAAAAATGTTTAAAAATGTATCTCCAAATGCCGCGCCAAAATTTAATTAACCCTTGCGCCACACAAAATTGTCCTTTCCTTCCGATAGATGTAGACACTGTTATGGTAACGGTTTTTAAAAATGATTTTATCCCTGTGACTTTATCGTACGGATATATAGCTATAGATATAGTAAGAAAAGAAATTATCTTTGGACTTTCGATTAATAATTTTGTTATCGAATTACGCGCTGCTTGTAATTTCCTATAATTACAGTAATTACTTACGCATATTTGTAATAAACTCTGGTCATGTATCCAAACCTTTCGTGGCCAGCGACATCCCTAGAAATTGAAATCAACCAAAGTGAAAATGTGCTTTCTGTGTCGAGATAGCGATTATATTTATCGGTCGAATTTAATCTCTCTCGATCACTCGGTCAAAAACCCTATTTTTTAATACGTAGATACGTAAGATCTTCCGAAATTCCCCCGATCTCTTTCCCCCGATTTTCTTTCGATTAACGAGCAATTACAAAACTATCGTAAAATTATCATATCGCGTCGTTGTTTCGTTACAAGTTACTAATTAACTAGACTAATTATCTAGTCTCAACTTGTAATACAACGTATCTTCTCTACAAAACTATCAGAAAATATATACCAATTTCTGTTAGTAGCGATTAATAGAAAACTAATTTTCTTTCGCGGACAAGGAAACAATTGAATCTTCGGTCGATATAGTCGATGATTTGACACTAAACCTACCACAGTGGTCAAATTGACTGCTTTCACATTTCTACACAAATTCTACCATATTTCAACGTCATCACATCGCTTCCTAATCTATGACTTTTCATAAAATATGCATATAATATATTCGGTATCTATTTTTAGTTTGCTTCTTCCTTCTAAGAAAAATTTGTAGTCTGTGCTGCCTATCCTGAGCGGTAAATAAGTATACAAGAACTGTCGGTAAGTTTAATGTTAACCTGGATTAGCGAAACGTCGAACATATATATGTTTCTCGAGTGTTTTAATCCTATACGGTTTCGATGATTCTAGCGAATTAGCACGCGGAATAACGCGCAGGGAAACAAACAGATAAAGCAATACCATAATTGCAAATTAATTTTAGTAAACGGGTCCCAGTCGAGTGCCTTTATTGCGAAATCGGCGCCTATGGTAATCTTATAATTGGACGTGAACTTTCCTGAAAAAAGAGAAAGATCGATCAATCATTCAAGAGTACTGACGTACGAATATACACATTAAGGCGAAGCAGGAGGAATCAAAGATATTTCATAATAACGAGCAACTATTCTCGATCGTTAATAACGAATTAATTACTTATAACGAAGCTTATGCACAATTGACAATATTATCGGTTAAGGAGGAACACGTTTCTTTCTTGTTAAAAATAACGAATACTTCAATGAGAACGTTATTTACGCTTATTTACAGAGATACGAAAGAATAATGAGAAGATAGCGCACATCATCGTTAACCTTCACACGTTACGGAGCATGTCCCATTGTTCTTTCATATTTCTTTTGCGATTAATTCGAACAAGAATCGAGAAAGCACGAGAAGAAGAGCCGCAGAATGTCGAAACTCAACCACCGCGGATTAAGAGCACGAAAAATGACCTTAATACGTATAGAAGATATTTTGAAAAAATATTTTCACTCGTATAATTCCACGTTAAATTCACCGAATATACAAACATCGTATTTACGTATTTAAAATGATTTATCAGAACCTGCTGCAATTTTCTTCAATTCTGTAATTACCGCTATCGTACGATTTCATTTTCAGACCATCGTGGACCGAAGAGATGTGTAGTTTCCGCTTTAAATCGAAATCTAACGAACTCCTCAAGCCCGCGGTATGCACTTGACTCGTTTAAAGAAAGTTCCCTTTACTTTGAGAAAAGAGGAAGAAAAAAGAAAATTCTAAGTTGTACACAGGTTACTCTGTAATCAGATTTTACGCAATAACGTATGTACCAATATTTACATTACCTTCTGTGTATCTTCTAACCAATGCCGTCTTTCCTGAAAAACAATAATAAATTATTAAGCGAACACAAGGATCATCGAGGGAATAAAAGTAAATTCTATCAAAATTACGATTTTAGAATCTTTATGAAATTAGAACGTTCTTGTACGTTGTGTATAACGTACCAGAAAAAGTAGGTCTAAGATAGATTTATAATGTGTATTGATACGTATGTGTATTGATTAAAGTTCAAGTTGAGGTTTATGTTAAGTTTCCTTTTGTTTTTAATTCTAATCTAGCGAGATTACAAGGACAGAGGTTTTCCATGAAAAGTGATATAAAGTTCCAACATTCTCAAAAATTGTAAATTTCAAACTTCCGCGATGGTAAGACGTCATGTTGCTGTTTTTGCAGGAGCAATCGTGTACGTTGCATTTTGCCGCGACGTTTCGTAGACGTCGCAATTGCGACAGACCCGAAGAAACAGACTGCAACATCTACGAAACATTAGCGTTTAACGTTAAATGTACTAAAATACCTTGATACACTTCGTGCTGATCGCATAAAATTATCCCTTTTTTTTTTTATCAATATCGAACATTTTCTTCGGTTGTAACAATTTTCCGTAAAGACTTTTCTACATCGTACAAAGCATTTTCAAATTATATATCGGAATATACGTGCAAGAATTTTATATAAAACGAGCGTATTTCTGCGTGATCCGCTGTTAAGCGGAAAATAGAAATATGGAGGCGTGTTTTTACGGCGCGAAATACATTGACGCGTTGCGCTCGCTTTAAACAACGTTTTAATCAAAGTGTCCGCTGACCGAGAACGATACACATCCGCTATTGCTACATATACTCGCTATCGTTACACGCATAAACAATAAATCGTAGGTCCGAATTGTAGATCTGGCGTGACAGATAGCGACTTTATTCGAGAAATACGTTCGACTCTGTCGACGAGGAGAAAGAATGAAGCACGCGAGAAGTAATTCTTATTGATAATTTCTTACTTACTCTCGCTATTATCCGCTCGCTTTTCTCATTAGTGGGTTTACGCGAGTTACGGTGAAACACCGAATAGCGCGGAATAGTGGATCGTTCGAATTTACATAGAGAACCGTATTAGTTGTAAATCGACCACCTTCCTGCGTACCACGACGACTCGTTAACCGAATTAACAATGACAATCGATGCTGAGCTGGCGACTAAAATTTCCACGACGCGAGAACCTACGAAACGGACGATCGACCGTCTCTGACGAATTGCGTGTATTATCACGGTAAGTTAGAATAAAACTACGATGATACTAACGGGTGGAAAGCGACGACGGATTTTTCAAAAAGGAATTTTAAAACGTCCTGGACGCACCGACACCATAGTCACCGATTACGAGGAACTTGAACAGCAGCTCTTTGTGGCCGAACTTGGACAGCAGAACGTCCGAGTCTCTCCTCGGCTTCCGTGTGCTCATTTCCTCTTCACGGTTTTGTATTTCGTTGCGAATCGACGGAAGCACGACCGATGGTCCCACCGGCGATTGTATTTAGGTTGGCTGGTAAACTGACAAACGAAGGAAAGCGAGCAGCTCGACCTCGCTGGCTCGAGGGGTCGACACACGACGTCTCTTGCCTCTCGATTTATAATCTATCGTGTTCGAGCTCGCTATCGCCTTTTCCTGCGCTCGTAAACACTCGGTTTTCCGTCGTTTCCAACGCTCGGACCTCTTCTCCTGCAAAATATCCATAGAATAATAAGCTTCTTATTCTTATGACGTCACACCGATACAACAGGTGTCTTTGGTAATTCCCGTAACATCGTATTTCGTATTCGTTCTGTTTCCTTTTTTCCTTCGCGAGGATGCAAGAGAATAAACCGCGAATAGAAAGATTCGTACAGCTAACGTTCTTGCGCGAATGCTTGGTACTTTGGCGGTTGTATGTAGACTCGCGTGATTTACTGTACGTATACATCTTGGCACGAGAGACACCTGGTACGCATGCAAGTCTGTGTTAACGTATCGATGTCGATACGATATCGGTATTACACGACCAACCTACCCATACGCATCCCACAAAAACAAGTACGCTTGTATTGGAGAAACATTGGTACGCTATTGATCGATTCCGTATTATTCGATTCTACGGTGTAATATTATTCAATATCCATAATCCCACCGATTGGCGGAACTGTAAATTTAAGTATCGCCCTCTCGTAAGAAACAGAGGCGCAAAGAAAATTGGGAAAATTGAGAAGTGCGGTTTATCGTGCGATCTTCGTGCGAAGTTCCATCGTTATTGAACAAACTGCAACTCCCAGTCTTCGTTAATCGTGGCGTGAAAAATTATGGCACGCGTCACTAGCAAGAGTTACGAGAGTAACCACGCAGTTGTCGCCGGACGACCTGCCCACACCGATCTTATCGAAACGCTTGAGAGCAGCGTCGATTCTCTGCTGTCACGGATAAGTCGGCTCGTTTATATTTAAGCTACATATAATAATGCGAATGCGTTAACGTCGCTTCCATAGTCCGTATCGCTAAGTGGGTGACAACGTTTAATCTGCTTCTGGTACGCAAGTGCGCTCGCAGACACGTACTCGAAGAATTTTGTTGCGCGTATCTTCGTTGTATTCGCATCGACGTATTTTTCGAACAGGCTGCCGCGTCGTTACTTGAAAAGTCACGCCGTTGAATTCAGAGAAACTCTGTCTATTTTCAGGTTCATAGTGGACATTGAAATCGCCGATGTGCAAGCTGCTTTTATCGCACGTTCCACCCTCTTTCGCACGAACGCCTTTAAACGTTGAATCGTTTCGTAAATTCTGATTGTTTTAATAAAAAGTCGGTCTTATTGCAAACGTGTATATACAACATAAAGTTTATTTGAAATATAATTTTTGAGAAATATTCATATATATTGAAATATCCATAATATATTCATACAAATATTCTTTCCCCTTAATTCCGATTTACCTCTGGCTGGAAGGGGATTCAAGACGTCAACCAAGTTCTTGGATTGTGAATAGTCAGCGTGTCGATTTCTTCGCAAGTGAAACCCTTCAGCGTCATTCTTGGCAAGACGTTGTTCAAAATATGAGAAAATCCGTGTCCGCCAAATTTTATCTTCGTTTAAAAATGAAGGAAATATGTTTAATTAGAACAATCAAGATGGGTTTTTTTAGTGTTTCTTTTATTCTGTCATATAGTTCATAAATAGACCGCGGATGCTTGTGCATTGTTTGGAAATTTAAAGGTGCGTCTATCTACAGAACGCACACAATACGTATATATATATATATATATATATATATATATATATATATACGTTATATATATATATATATATATAACAAGACGTTTAGCGATTGGTCGGACAAGGTTTAAATTGGAATTCGAGATTCTATTACGTAAATATACAGAGTGTTCGGTTACAAGTGTCGGGAAATTTAAAGGGTGATTCTTGAAGCCGAAATAAGACGATAATTAAGAGTAAAAAGATTGTGTTTTCGGCTTTGTTTTTTAATTATCGACAATTGAAGATCGGTCAAAACTCCCCTGCACGCGAGCAAACCTCCTTGCACGAACGAAAGGCGGTCAGCCTAAGCAGCGCAGCGTGCAGCATATAAAATACACGGTATATAAAATATCCAAAGCGTACCGATTATCGTATTTAGCTTCAGTTTCATTTATAAGAACATGAAATTGCACAAACGTCCGCAGTCTCGTGATTCATTCGGTGCAAGTCTGGTCTAAGTACGGATAAAAAGTATAAATGTCCAAGTACGTACCAATCTGTGTTTCGTGTGAATGTCGTGACTCAAGAGTACACGATCTAGCTTCTGGTCATCTCGAAAATATTTCACACGATCGATCCGTTGCGCGTCAGAAATCATATCCACCAACGGACTTAGCTGATAAAAGGAACATTCGCATCCGAAAAGATCGAACTGGCAGTAACATTTCGCGTCATCGGCGAACTCCAGAAGACCCTCCGGGCTCAGTATAGTTCCTGTCGATTTACCAATCGCGTTAACCGGGTAATAAGAATAAAACAATCGGTAATCGTACTACGTTATGCACGGAATGAGGATTTATAGTCGGTAAAGCAGTTCGTGACTTCTCATTGTGGCGATTTAGAATTTCGCTAATTTCACGGCACTCGGTCCACCATGGCCTAACGTAACGACGTATCGTCGAACAAGGCGTATCGTTTAATAGGATATGATTACACGTACGATCGAGATGAGAGAGAATCGCTTTTCTCGCATCGCCGCCAGCTTCTTGGTAAATTCTCATTATCTCCGAGGGCGCCGCAGGATCTCTTCCAGGATGAAAGCTGACAGGGCACTTCAATTGTTGCTGGACCTCGCCGGTTGCTTGGATAGCCCGTTTCTCGAAAGCTACGCGAGAAATCGAAATACGATTCGTGCGATTAATTAGAAATATTCGATTTCGCTGTGGGAAGCTCGTACAGAAAAATTTGCGGTATGACGTTCGAAACGCGGAGATCATTTAAGACGGGAAACAAACGAATGCCTATGGAATACCTCGTGTCTAAATTAACTTCACATAATAAATGGTATTTGCACAAGCTACAAAGATTATAGAAAAGATCGTGTAAAATTAATCGTACAAAATTGTGCTACGAATTTATGGATTTCTCGAAGTTACACTCAACGCAAGATACGTACGCGTAATTGGCCAAGTGCTTCCAACTTCCCCTATGAATCCTGTTTTTACGTCAGGATACTCCTCGCAACCAATAGTCATCTCTTTCAGCATTACATCGTACATGTTTTCTTTCGGTAGATCCTCGTTAGTTTGAGTTGCGCCAACGTAATAACCTTTTATTTATCCGTAACGAGAGCGAAATTAGATACGGAACAAGTTCGACATTGTAATGAAACGAATACGAGATCCGTTCGAAAAGTATCCAGTCGCATGATCCTTTCAAAGAGTCACGATGCTCTACGCGTGTTCGTAAATCGCTCACAGGAAGAATCGTACGGAATCGTACGGAAGAACCACGTCTATGTGAACGAAATTTTAGTAGTGCCCGGTTATCTGACCTCTAGCTGAACTCTCGTTACATCTACCGTAGAAAGTTACTCCACTTACGTATACGAACGTCGAACAATAAAACATAAAATGTAAATAGTAGAGACACGCGTTACGCGACACACTCACGATTAATAATCAATTATCGGAATCACGTAAAATGCATTTGTTAGCACGCGAAGGCTGGGATAAAAATTTTAGCTTGACCAAAACGATGTTCGTTGAATCAACGCGCAGTAGTCGTTCGAATCCAAATCCGAAGGAACAGCTGACACGAAGTCAACTAAATCACCGCCACTCTTGAGCGACACCTGTCGATTCGTACCGGTAACGCGTTAACCAGTTAGCTGTTGCGATCTCTTCGAAAAGCGTGTATCTAACAGCGATTTTTTAATTTCGGACCGCGGAAAGTAAGCGATGGCGAGTATTCTCGTCAAACACAGCTAACCGGTTAACGAGTGAAAGGCAGCTCGGCATACGATCGATGTTTCGAGTCACTGTACATCCTCCTATCTCGGGAAATCGGCCATTCACGTACGTGTAACGAAATTTGTCTCGAGTGATCCTTTAAGTTACATCAAGATCCGACCTCGCACGTTCGAAACGACCGGATATTTCACGACGAATCTGGTATTCGTCGATAAATTGCGGAAATATAGTACCGGTTCCGGCGATGATGTTAATTCCAGTAACTTGACTGACTTTCATCATGAATGGAATATTGCGTTGCAAGCCATAATTACTATTCTCCACGATAGTACCGCCGCCATATTTTTTGTACAATTTCACATCCTCCAGAATAGCGTCCTCCGTGCATTTGTCGTTATATACTAAATTATAGGGGCTACTGTAACTGTACAAAGAAGAAAAATCGTTGTAATCGTTGTACGTTCGTTTAAATCAATACCACAGCTACGATCTGTTACTGTGCGGCATATGCATTTTCGTAGAACGTAGGAAACGCAATGACCGAAACTTAGATGGACATTCGTTTTTAATTCAATAAAAATATAATTTTTCGCTGTTTGGATTTCGAGCATCGTTTATCCTACTTACGGATATTGTTTCAGTATTCCGACGTTTGAAAGCTCGATTTTGTCATTGAAAAACGGTTTCAAGGGAGATGGGGGCTCTACGTAAAACGTAGCGAAGCTCAACGATAGATGTTCGTGCGTAAGGGTCCTTCCAAGCTGGTCCGCATTTTTCCTTCCAAGAACTTGAAAAGAAATCGTAGTTGAAGAAGGCGATTGCAACACGCACGATAACTTGACGATAAATGTAAGTATGTACATGAGAATGTAAAAGTTACGGGATTTCACTCATAGAGTTACAGATAGTCGTTTTCCATGATTTGAATAGAATTTCACGTCACGTGACATAAATGAATAACTTGCAATCTGTATGTACGATTCGCGTTTAAAATTTTATTCGTTTTACCGTCGAACTTATCGTGTTATTGTCAGTATCACACAAGGGAATTTATTATTGGCGACAAATTGTAATTTGTGGCGTATTAAGTTTCGCCAATAAAGTTAATTCGATTCGTCGAAAGAGTTCTGAAAATAAACGTAAATACGTTGTATACTTTACCAGTTTCCACGTAACTGGACGCATGCGCCATGCTTTGCACTAATATGTACCAGTTTCCCTGCGTATTCAAATTTTTAAAATTTGCAACGAGACCACCGAACAATTTCTGCAGACACAAAGTACGCGAAAAGATAATTAATTCATGTTTGTACGGTATAAGGTAACAGGTATAACGTAACAAAAGTGTTGCGCACCTAAATAATCTTATTTTTCCGTTCGCAATTAAAGTCTCGAGGTTCCTGTGAACAGGAACGCTGGAAAACGTACAAATTCCTTGCTCTACTTGCCGCGCACTGACGTTTCAGACTTACATGCGTAGTAAGACTTGTAAGTTACGCAATAAAAATACGATCTCCGACACGCGTACTTCGACGAGGTCTTCTCGTCGAGTGTTTGTCTACCGAATAATCGTATAGATTAAATAAATTTATTTCGGTTAAGTCAGATCATTACGAGAAGGATTATCCTTTAAAAGAGATTCGCTATAATCAGAAATCTTTGGAAGAAGCACGAAGAAAATTTCAAAAACGATAAAACGATAGCCTTTTTACCGTAACGAAGCCAAATGCGGCCGTTTTCTGTCTGAAACAAAAATAAGAAATAAAGAAATATTTGGCAGATTGAAGATTATGGTGGCATAAGTCAGGTTCTTTTTTTTTTTAAATTTGGTCGCTTTTTCCAACTTTCGGAATTATCTTTTGGTTTCGTAATTATTAAATAACTTCTTTTTCTTTTTTTTTTCTTTAGGCGATAAGTTTTCGCGAATCGAGAAAATGTAATAAATTGTTTACGATTATAAATGCGAAATATTTGCAACAGGAACATTCGCAACGTACAGACTTATGTCACTGAATTAAGATGATTTTATAGTTATAAAACGTAATTAACGTATTTCGTTCGTATCAGTTTTTTCCGCATTTCGTTGAATTAAATTAGAAGCTCAAAAATATTTATTTCCAAGTTCGTTTCACGTCTTATAATCTAAGTAAAAAGGATCGATTACAAGATTTCTTATTGTTATCATTCATTTTATCCAAACATTTACATTTATAATATTCGTTACATACTTTGGATTACTTTAATAAATTATATCTCAAAATATAATAAACAATTTGACTAATCGTTTAGGTAGAGCTACCGTTTTTGAAATTTCTACTGCCACTTTAATTTCAATTATTTTAATTACTTACTTTTTACATATACATTATCTCTATAAGACAGAATTGTTACTTTTACACAATAATATAATTTGCAGTATTCGCGCACTCGCATCACATATAATGTTCATTAATATCATTGCAAAAGAAAGAATTCAATCGGTATTCTCGTAAGATTCGTATCTTTGTCTAACATATAATAACAGATAAATACATTTTAAAAGTTTCCGAGCAGATACACTTTGCTCTTTGCGTTCGAGCAATGATATTTTAGAGAATTTTATTAATAACAATCGATAAAAAATTTGCTGCCAAATAATTTCACAGATATCGCATAACGTTACAGAACAGTTCTTGCTCGTTGAATATTACAATTCGTATTTGTTTGTCAAATTGTTTCTGGTATCGTTTGCGCAGATAAAAACTGAAGAACAAGAGCAGAAATAAATTTACACGCATTTATAACTTCGTTCCTTCTTCGAACAGAAGCCTCGGCTTTGTAAGATTTTATTGCAAAACCGTATCGGTCTTGCTGGTCGATCGTAGCTATTGCGAGTACTTGATAATTCCAACTTGACAATTCTTCGACAAAACGCAGTAATATCAAATCAACTAAACCCACCGAAATTCTCGAAACGCAGAATCTTACGATTAGACCGCGGATATTTATGTAAATTCGTGTTTTCGTCATTGGCGAATTCTTTATGCCGTATCGTTCCACGTCTCGCAAAAATTTCAGCATTTCCAGTTAGTTTAGTATTATCGTATTTGGTCGAAAACTTATCGCCGAGTCTAATATGAGAAGATTCTCAAGGTATAGTCTTCGCATAAAAAAGTGCAATTATCTTTCCTTTCCGGACGCTTGATCGCGCTGTTCAGAAACACGAAAATAGATGATATTTGTCTAACAATTTCTCACGAGTCGTCACAAATGAATTATTCGTTACTTTTATCCTAAGTATCCTTGTATTATTATCTAGCCGCCACTTTACGACGTCGGAGATTAGAAAGAAAGTAACGCTTTATACAAAGTGCAGGCCTTTATTTTGCACATACATCTTTCGTAACGAGTAACACGACAAAGTTGCTGGAAATTACTGCAACTTTCCATTCTACGTGGAACTGCCGTTACAAGGCTCGGATAGGCAAAGTAAAAACACACGGGGAAGAAATTAAACGTTTCGTAACGACCCGTTGATACAATATCGTAGAACGTTAATCCGTTTATACGACGTTATTAATTTCCTCTTCCTCTATTTCTCCCTCTTATCTGTACCTTACAACTAAAAAGCGTATCGATAAGTTGTAGGCAACAGCGAAGGATAAGTCAAAGGAAAGAAGCTTCGATTGTTCGCTTGTTCGGACAGTCGTGTTACTTTCGTTTCGTCGGTTGTGGAGGAAAAATATCGTGAAAGAACGATAAACGAATAAATAAATAAAATTAACGAAAGAAGAAGAAAGAGAAAAAGAATTGTCGCAATGAAAACCAAAATCATCAAGCGTATCTCGATTCGAAGCCGATATAAAATTGTCGAACGATTTTCTTTAAAGAGCTTTGTCAGCTTCGTCGTAGAAATTGGACGAGTCTTCTCTTTGGTTGATTTACGCGCGGAATAATTTTGCATTGTACTTATAAATCTCAACGTAATTTTCTTACATCCCCCTCTTTACACGGAAGAGGAAAAGAAATACATACATTAGAAACTAACAAGAAAAAAAAAAGAAAAGAAATCAAATAACTCGAGTTTCGTGTCTTTTTTCACGGTGCTTCTGAACACTATAAAGTTCATCGTTTCTCAACTTTGTACAGGAATTATAAATCTAAGAAGAATACAGAAAAACGAGGAATATACAGGCGTTTTCAGTCCATCGGGGATATATAATAAATCATTGTTCGAAACTACTTCGAGCGGGGAAATTCAACAAACGGATAAACGATAATTTGTAAAAGAAAAAAAAAAAAAAAAAAAAAAAAATAAAAAATATGGGTTGTGCTTAAATTGAAAAAATGAATGGGACGAGATGCCGTATCACATATATCTATGCTTATATATTATATATGTACAGATTTCAGTCGGCAATTCGTCTATTCTTTTTCGTTATCTCTCTTTCCTTCGAATGTATACAATATAAAATGCTACGACCTTCTCGTGCAATTTTTCATGCAGCGCATATGCAGAAATCATTGTCGTCACTAGAATGCATACCTTTACGTAGAATCTGGTAACACAATAACGCATCATTAACGCGCCTAGTACACGGCACATATATTTTCTTATGAACATGAACACCACATATCGTCGTGCAGCATATATCGTGATAAAAAGATTCTTGTCGCGTACAATTAAATAATATTCCGACAGTTGAACACTACCAAAAAGTCTATGACATGTGTTTACGTATCAGATCATCGAACTTATTCCAAACAAAGTGATCGTTAGAAAAACGTGTTTCCAACGCTTATCGAAATATAAGAATCGATATAACATTTAATCGAGATAATAAGAAGTTTGAGTAAGACAAGAGAGAAACATGTTGGATATGTTTAAGGCACACCAGAACTAAAAGCGATCGTTAATTACTGTACAGCAAAAACTTCGTCATCGTATAACGTATACTTCATTCAGCACAATAACTCGGTTTGTCATTGGTAAATATATGGCATAGACTTTCAGGATACTTCGATGAACACTCGCGAGGATAAAAGATTTCCAACTCGCTTATGGTCCTCAAAATCGTTTAGACCTACACTCTCAGACAAAGAGATAGCACACGCGTGCCATCTCTAATTTCTCGTGTCAGGATTATTTTAGCGCGAAAACTCTGAACGCCGTGCGAACACTATCTTCAACGAATACGTAAACATCACTTAGATCGGCGATATATATATATATATATATATATATATATATATATATATTGGTAAAAATATAAACACACAAACGGAGACATGACAAAATGATAGCACGCTTGTAGTATATTTACATTTTCTTCGGTATCTCGCGGGATTTCAGATCGATTAAAACGTTCGATTAGTAGTCGCTTCTTTGTAAAATCGATATTTTCACATTTTTTCATTTATCACGCCATGATAAAAGGCTGAGTAACAATGAAATAAACACGACTCTCGCTTTAAAAAGGCCGAGATTAACGATTACAGATATAACGATGGAAATCAATCGAAGTCATTTATAATTTATTAAAAGATGTAAAATACCTATGGTACAAAGATGCCTACGCTAATGGAAGACTAACAGCACTATCTTAACGCGAGACAAGACAGGCAATACTCCGTACCGCATCAAACTGTTGTACCACTACAAGAGAAATCGCTCGCGAAGCTAGGGTGGAAACTAACAGTCAAAACGTTTGTCGTGTGCTACGAACAATTATAGATCGGACAGAAATACAGGCAATTAACAACGAAACATAAGGAAGGACGACTGGCGTCTGCGAAGAAGCATGTACACTGAAGAAAAGTTATCTTTAGCGACGAGAAACGGTTCAACTTGGATAGTCCACACGCATGTTCGCACTGTTATCGAAATATTCGAAAAGAATCATTAAGAACAATTTGGGCTGGCATTGAGTTCGAAGGAAATCAATTTTGTCGAAGGAAAAATGAACAGTGTGATTTACCTGCAATTAATAACAAATCAAATGGACAAGTATGCAGAACAAATTGCCAATCCAGAATATATCTTCCAGCAAAACAACGCTGTTGTGCTTACGGCAAAAATTATTCGATAATATTTATCAAAAGAAAAAAATTTCCGTTCTTCGATGGTCAGAGTGTTCCTCAAACCTCGAAATCATTGAGAACTGTTGCAGATTGCTATCACGAACTGTCTACGCAGAAGGCAGACAATTCGAAGATTTGCACGATTCAAAAGCCTGCGATAAAAGAGAATAGCAAAATATTTCCCAATGCACAATTAAAGTCGTGTATAAATCCTTATCAATCAGGATGACTGAAGTAATTGAGAACCATGGAGGCTCTGCGCATTATTAAGAACATCTACAACTACATTATTTATATACTTTTGTATTTATAACTTATGTAATATGAAATATACGTTTATATTCTTCAAGCGTGCTATCATTTTGTCTGTGTCCATTTGCATATTTATGCCAAAAGAACTCATCGATGTAATGTCGATCTAAGTTATGTTTAGATTCGTGGAAGGTAATCTTCGTATAGCATTCAAAGTTTTCACAGTACCGTAATTATAATATGAGAAATTAAAGATAGCACGCGTGTTTTGTCTTTTTGTCTAGAATTATTATTACCCATTGCACAACAGTGCATTACATCGCGCATAACACAATCTGTCCATGATGAAACCAGTTCCAAGATCAATCCAACGATGACTACTTCACGACGAGAATTGCACGATAGTCCAATGACCACTAACATGGTCAAAAATATTCTTTTTGTTGTTTGTTTGTTTTTATGATCATTAAATCAGCAACGGTAATTGTATGAATTATAGTACTCATAGCACTAATGGTGATAATATAGTAATAATAATTTACATTTACACTTTTCCATACTTATTTACTCAGTTAATTAATTATATTTCCTATCTACTTACGACATGCTTACGTTTACACTCGCTCATACTTCAACGCAATATAGTCTGTACTCGATCCTTAATGAAAATCATTAAACACTCGAACATATATATATATATAAAAGACAAGCAATCATAAAAAATATACAGTGAAACGCGTAATGTACAAAATCGATGAAATAGATATTGCCGAACTTTTCTCTCTCTCTCTCTCTCTCTCTCTCTCTCATTCATTTACTCGCTCACTTACAAGCGCGCGCGCACACACATACACACTTTCTCTCAAAAACTATTGATCATCCAAAAGTACCTTCTTTCCTTTCCGATAGATGTAATAAAAAATAAACGACCCAGAGAATGACTTCTAGCTTACTTTTTAGCTTCTCAAAAAGACGTAGCACTACTAAAAGTCTACGGAAACGATATAAATATTAAAGATAATAATAGCACTGCTCAGACAAAATCGACGAGTGCACGCGAAAGTATGAATCCACAATGAGCTAAATTAGTTGAAAAATTGATCGTATCGATCAATACAAAAGTAAATAGAGACGCGCAATAATGCTTCATTTTATAGCAATCTTGCACACAATAGGATATCTTCATAAACTATCGTCGCTATCATCGGCATGAGCTTCAACTGAGACATTTGCGGCGAGCCCCGCGGCACTTGCTTCTCTATTAGTTTCAATCTCTTGTTCCATCGAATTACTCTGCATCTGCTGTTCGTCTATACGTATATGTGTACATAAATGATACCATAACGCGTTAACAGTATTAATAAATTTTACGTAGTAAAGTTTCGTTTATATAAAATTTATACGATGAATATTATGCTAATTACCTGATTGAGTCGCTGGAGATTCATCGTCTCCTTGACCTGGACCTAATATAGCTTCTTTCATTTGACTATTAACACCCTTCGGATCTAAGTCCGTCGCCCAACTAAAGTACATTAGTGCAAGATCGGTATTACCCAACTTTTTATGTACCTAACGAAAGAAAAGCAACTTAAGTAAAAGAATATAAAATGTAATAGAAAAAAAAAAAAAAAAATACATAACAATGCTTACTTTTCCTATTGAATAATAGACTAGAGACTCTTTGGGTACAATATTTTTCAATTCCTCAAATTCCCTAAGTGCTTCCGCATGCCGACCAATTGAGAAGTTGATACTTGCACGATGAAATTTGCATAACATATTATCAGGGTCATTTGCGATTGCAGTATTCAGAGTCTTTAAAGCTTCATCAGTTTTCTTCAGTGCATGTTGCACAACACCAATGTGGCACATTATTGCCGAATTCTGTGGACTAATTTGTAAAGCGCGTTGAAAATGCAATTCTGCTAGACTATATTGTTCCTGTTTAGAGAATATTGTCCCTAATCCAAACCTATAAAATAAGAAATACAACATATGTAAAATAATACAAATTATCTCGTTATGAAATATCTTGTAATTTCCTAAACAATCTCTTCGATTAAACTTACCATGCATTATAATGCCTAGGATCAAGTCTGATAGCGTTACGAAATGCAGTAATTGCCTTATCTAATTCTTCTGTCAGAACATACTCATGACCAAGCAGTGTGTAGGCATATGGAAAATTGGGATCTACCTATACATTTGAAAAATAAAACTTGCATCTCAAGTATAACTGACAAATTTATCACTATATAAAAAAATGTAAAACGAAAATTAAAATCTGCGTCAATATTAAAGTGTACAAATAAACAACGTACTTGAATAGCTCTTTGAAAGAATTTGATTGCCGTTTCATGTTCAGTTTGTGCAGAAAACAGATTTCCAGTAGCACACCAAGCTGCTGGAGAATTGCGATCTTCGAAAACAAGTTCTTGTGCTAGAGTAGACAGTTGCACTTCAGCATGCAAATGCCACAAAACTGTACTATAAATTTCCATAAGTTCAGTCCTTTGAGGTTCCAACTGCCTTACTTCAGCAAAATAACTACCAAAAAGTACTGAGTTAGAACTTCTTATCAACTATTTCAACTTTTTAATTTTACAATTTAGTAGACACCAACCTAGCAGCTTTCTTATAATCTACCATTTCAAAATATGCACGAGCCAACATAGATAATACCCATCCTGTATTATAATGTCGTGCTGGAAGAACACTTAATATTTCAACAGCTTGGATACAATTAAATTGACTTAAATGTTGATATGCCTCTCCTAATTCTTGTAGCAATGACATTAAACCCTCTGAAGGAAAAAAAAGAATATATATATATACACACATATATGCATAATACATAAACTGTTGAGAAAAAATAATTTCTTCCAAAACGAAATTATGATATTAATAACATACCAGCACATTGTTTTTGGAGTGTTACAGCACAGACATTAGTACTACCTTGATTGTTTAATGCATTTACATTAGCTACAGCTTTTTCTGATGTAATCGTTTCAGTTTTTTCTTTTTCATTTCGATTTCTCTCATTTAACTCATTAAAATTAGCTTTATTTAAATTAGTTTTTGAAAGTCTAGCTTTTGTTTTGCGAGACGGAGACTTTGGAGTAGCAAATTTATTTCTATTTGGAGATTTATTATTTTCCTAATAAAGAAAAAAATTATTTTAAGTATAGTTATAACACTATAATACTGAACGTACCTACAATACCATACAATATCACACAATTAGGAATGAAAAATTATAATAAAACAAATAAATCTACCTTGACTGAATAGCTGTGACTGAAGAGCCTTGAGGAACGTCTAACATTGGTACCTTGCAATGTTGGTGGAGCTGGTGTTGGAGTAGTAGGTGTAGCTGTTACAATATTAGCGTTATTACTCGTATTTCCAGATTGAGAAAATACTGGTTTCCCTTGCTGTAAAGGAGTTTCCTTCCTTGACATTAATTGCTGTAAGTTAAAATATTTTCTATATAATTTAGTATATTGCAGCATATATATGCATTTGTAAATCAAACGGTTGCTACTTAAATCTTACCCCTACATGAGCCCTTAAACTACTAACACGTTTTGCTAAACTTTTCTGATCATTAGCTTCTGTAAGAGTAGTATGTGAAGGTAAAACTGTTGGTTCAGGTGTATTGCTTTCCAATGGTAGAATACCAAAACTTGGAGTAAGAGGGCTCATTGTATTATTGAACATACTACGATATCGTGGAAGTTTAGCTCTTGGTGATATTGAAGGACAATTAGTATAATGTATAGGTAAACTTTGTGGACTTTCATCTGCAGGAGAATATAATCGTATACCAGGTCCAACGCCATTAATTATAGTTGATGCCATTGTAATTTGTGCAGGGGTACTATAAAATACATGTAACATATCATAATATAAAGTTATTTAGATATTTTAAAAATTGCATACTTACACAGTAGTGCCATTTGTAGGTGTACCATTTGAATTATTTGTAGGTACAATGAGATCAGACTCAGTTGCATAAATGGGAGAAGGTGTACTACCATGGCACATTGCAAAATTATCTAATTTATCTAACTGAAAAATTTTTGTAGGATCTACTACTTCACCAACATTACATAATTCCTCAAATGAATGCCAAAGAAATGGATTTAGCTTCAAAGCCAATTTATGGGCATCATTTCCCTTTGCTGTACGCATCATCTTATAATAAATCTTTGCTATGATCTGAAGCGAGAAGCATGCATGTTCTCCGAATTGAGTTGCTATTTCTTCCAGGTTTTTTAGCTGTTTATAATATCCCCCAATTATCACAGCTTCTGCTTCTGCATATCTGGTAATTAAAATATCAAATTATATAGATACATTAAAATAACAAAATAGAACAATTTAATACTTACTTCTCTAAATCATAACAACATTTGGCTAAAAGAAATCTGCATTGTGCAGAATTTGGAGCTTTCTTGGAAAGTAGTGCATAAGCTTGTCTAACTCGTCCTGATCTATAATAACATGTTGCCAAAAGAAATAAAGTTTCCTCTGAGTCAACTAAAATGACAATATAATATTGTAATTAAAAAATGCCTAGAGATAAATTGAATGTTACAAAAATTATAACTAAAAAAACTTGCCTTCTGCACACAATCTTTCTGCTAAAAATATTGCGTCTGGATAAGCATAATGATTCAAACAATGCCATATGGCCGCCTGTAATCATACATGTTAGAATATATTGATATAACACACAAATACACATAATGACAAAAATATTTAATCATATTTTTACAAATACAAAAGTATATACATCATATTTGTTATTAACTTCTAATACACAAAGTAACATGCTAACACTCATAAAAATTTATTGATTTATGTACAAAACACAAAAAATTTATAAACGTCATAAACGTTTGTACTTATTTATAGTCATATCCCCTCCCGTTTATGTCCATTTCGCAAAAGCAAACAACCCTAAAGAAGTTCACCCTCACATAAGAATATATTCAATATCAAATAAACTAGAATCTTGATAACCTGATTAATGGTAGAATATCGCGAAAGTAACGAAGCATCATAAAATATCGCACAGAACTGAAAATCAATTTTCTGTTGAATAACAAACATGCGTATAAACGGTTTTCAATTTCTCATGTCACTATCAATAAGTGTGGATGATGCGTCCGGATAGAAAATCGCACGTCACTGCCAGTTATTTCTCAAACTTAATCAACATTACCTGCACTGGCTCCTGTACAATCATCGTTTACACGGCAAACTTGGTCATATAAGAATAATCTCGAACGTTTCAAGAAAATTTAATGAAGAAAATCCAAAGTCGAATGACTGGTGTATATAAAAATTTCTTAGGAATCCATCTTTGCTCCGATTCTTTTGAAGTGAACAACTAACTTCAGAGCAAAGGTTTACCAACATTAGAGGGATGTCAATTCCATAAGGAATTAATAGTGTATTTTTAGAAGAATTAAAGCTATCTTCAAGAGTTAAATATTTTCAACAGAAATTACTTTTTTTACAAATATAAATTTTAAGTTAATAATATATCGTTTATTTAATGTTTCATTTAAAATTTAAAGACGTAGGAAAAAACTAAATTTCTATCGCGATGATCCGATATGTATTTATATATCAAATTCTTATGATAAAAATAATTATAAAATTGTTATTAATCATATCAATGATTATATTAGCATAAAATATTGCTTAACTTTGTTATAAATATATTAATTATATCTTATATACTTTATTCTAGTGTTTTATTATTAACGTTATAACAACACGAGTTTTGAAACTTTAAATAATTTGTTATATTTGGTTGGTAACATATTAAAAGTACCCATAGAGAATAGAGATATAAGGATAGAGTGCGTGAGCGAGCTGAGAAAGCAATATGGGAATAAAAAGAGAATGCTGCATAGAAACTCTTTGGATCCTTGTCTAATAAAGCATACACATTCGTACAATAAATATGAAGCATAACACCAATATATGAGTATTATGTCCATGCACCGATCAACGAGCAGCGTCAATGTGCATGCCTGATTAAACAAGGACGGAACGAACCTTTATGCAACGTTCTCTTTCTATTCTCATATTACATCCACTTGCAAGGTAACATGTGACCGCGTACTCTATCTGTATATATATATATATATATTTATAAAACTATCTCTACCTTCCGACAAAAAACTTCACTGCTAGCGAAAAAGTATACAAGTCACTAAGTTTAAAATATCGAACCGTATTATAATTAATAATGAATATAAAAATATTTGTTTAATTGATACCAATCGACACCAACGTTTAATTGATATTAATATAAAATTAAATCATACAAATTACACCTGTATGTGTATATCTATAAGTCATTAATTCGAAACAATAAGTAGCATTTTGCAATTTTATTCTTAGTAAAATAAATAAAAAAGTAAAATATTGATTTAATTAAGATATCGATAAATTTATCATGTTGGAGTATATCTTAACAACATTCTTGAAATCCATATAGATAACAATCATGTAAGTACCTACTTATGTAAACATAAAATAATAACAGTTAGATAAATGAGAAGAAAATATAAATATGTCTTTTTTATAGGCAATGAAACAATTATGTAAAAATATATTTTATAAGGATGCATCGTTTATTGTACCCTTGTTTTCCTTCATGCCTTCGTTTGATATCAAAGATCAAGTTTATATATATTTGTATTTGTATTGGTCTTATTATATTGCTTGATTATTTCGGAGCATTTACACATTTATTTGAAATTACATATGATTCAAATTTTGTTTACCCATATGAAGGTGATGTACATGAGTTTGTGAATGCATTACGACATAATGGAAAACCTACTCTTGAACCCATCAATGAATTTAAGTATACATTTTTAATTGATAATCAACAAAAATGCGTAGACCCTGCATATAACATGTTTCGTGTTGTCTATATAGTAAAATCTGCAATAGAAAATTTTGAGAGACGATTAGCGATTAGAAATTCCTGGGGTTATGAAAAAAGATTTTTTGATGTACCTTCAAGAACAATCTTTATGTTAGGTGTACATCCATATGATGACGAACTGCAAACAAAAGTGAGAATTGAGGCTGCAAAATATAAAGATATCATACAAGCAGATTTTATAGATTCATATTATAATAACACTATCAAAACTATGATGGCTTTTAAATGGCTAGTAAATTATTGTTCTAACTCAAAATTTTACATGTTTGTCGATGATGATATATACGTTTCTGTAAAAAATGTTTTAAGATTTATAAGAAATCCAACTAACTATCCTGATTATTTAAAAGAGCCAAAAAAATTTGATACCCATAAAAAAAGAGAAATTAAAGATAGTGATAAAATGGAAGAGTTAAATAATGATACAATTACACAGAAAAATGTTCATACTTTTGATAGAAAGAATTTGTTTGTTTATGAAAAATTAAGAAGAACACTTTTTATGTATAGATTAAAGCAAGATTTTTATAATAAAATATTACATACACTTCCTGCAACTAATTATGATATACAAAATAGCATAAATTTAAAATCTCTCCAGGAAGAACGTATAAAAGATGAATTGACAATGAATAGAGTAAAAAGACAAATTTTTGATTTTGAACTTCCAGAAGGTGTTAGATTATTTGCAGGATTTGTATTTGTATCTTCACCTCACCGTCATAAATCTTCTAAATGGTATATTTCTCTTAATGAATATCCTTACCATTTATGGCCGCCATATGTTACAGCTGGTGCATATATACTGTCTAAAGAAGCTCTTTTAGATATGTATTACACTAGTCTTTATACTAAGTATTTCAAATTTGATGATATTTTTTTAGGCTTAGTTGCAAAAAAGGCAGACATAGAACCTTTTCATTGCGAGGAATTCCATTTTTATAAGAAGGATTATACAAAATTTAATTACAAATATGTAATAACTTCTCATGGATATGGAAATCCAAATGAGTTATTGAATGTATGGAATGAACAAAAAGCTCTTGGTAATGCCTAAATTTTTAATTGCATCCAAAATATTTTTAATATGAGTTTTATTTGAACATGAATGTATTTTTTAAACATTTGAAAATAAAATCAAATATCATGTAGTTCCATATCACTCATATTTCTAAATAAGCAAATCAATATGTTATTTATTTATCTTGTACAATAAATATATTTAATTATTGTATAATGTATCCTCATTAGTAATTCAAAATATGTATACCTGAAAATAATTTTTATTAAGTCAAATTATAATAGATAAATTAAAGTGAATACAGTAAAATGTACATACATAATTAAAACTGTGATTAATTAGATGATATATATATATATAGGAATTTCATCTCATATTATGAATTATTGAAAAGTTAACAAATTAATTAATTATAGGCCAAAAAATTCTTTCATATAATTGATTTATTATAAACTATATTTAAAAATAGTCTTATAAGAAGAGACACAAGTATAGTAATCAATTTTTATATACATAATAAGTTATTATGGTAAACATAATTATTTATATAATGCTTTTATATAAATATCACATAATTTATAACTCATATTCGAATAACTAGTTACAATTAATACTAGTTATTAAATATGATACAAAAACAGGGAATTATTAATAAGGGAACATATGCTCGCATACAGCATTATAGCATGAAAATATACGTACAAACACCTTAACAGATAAGTCAGAATAACAAAAAATAATGAACTAGGGAATATATAGTAAGCTATATAGTAATTAAGATATAGCTGTATTTAGGTAGTAAATTAAAACTTACCTTTGTGGAATAAATTAAGATAGAAACAAAATGTATTAATCATGCAAATACTCAAAAGGGATTATAATAGGCATAAGCTTTAATACAATAAAGGAATACAATACGATACAATACTAATGTAATATTATTACACAAAAATTATTATCTCACACAAACTTTATTAACAAAAGTAAATTATTTAATATCATCCTTACATAAAAAACGAAAATACAACTACAACATAAGATTATAGATTATAAAAAAATAAAATATACTATCACATAAATATAAGGATTTTAAAGAACAAGTTGTAAATTTTTTAGATATTTACAATTTTGTACTTGTTACACTGATATCTATAGATTTGTCTCTATATAGTTACAAGATCAATAAATATATTTTGTAAATTTATAAACACAGTGTTCCCCATTTTGTTTAATTTTTATTTTACATTTATCATTAACACTGTTGCTTGTCCATGTTAGCTTTAACTAATGTTTGGTCTAAATTTGTAGCTTCTCTCTTGATCATATTTAATAAAAGTTGTGAACTTTCCAAAATCTGTAATTGTAACGACTCTTATATAAATTCCTATAATAATAAATATACTTGTATCTATATATTGTAGTTAGTATTTATGGTTAATTGTGACATAAGAAGTTTCTGTTAAACCTAATTTTTGTTTTAAAGTATAAGAAACAATAGATATACCTTTACATATGCTGTTTCTGTATCCGTAATAGTTCTATCATATTCATTTCTGACTGCTATCTTTTTAGTTAAACTATCATTTAAGCGCGTTAATTTATAAGATAACTTTTCTATTTCTCTTTGCAAATGATTTTTTTCTTCTTCCTGAGATTCAATTTCCGCTTGTAACTCTGTACGCCTCAATTTCATCTCTTCTAAACCTACAGAAAATAAAAAATTAATAAAGTACATATAAATATTTACATACACAAACTTATAACCTATATGTACCATTTAATATTATATTAAAATTCATTTCTACTTTATGTTCATATTTGAATATAAAATAATAATAAACCAAACATATCGTATTAATTACATTGATTACAAATAAATAAATATAAATTTACACTTTACAAGTTCTTGATTATATGTTTGCAAAGCAGCACCGTGTTGAGACATTTCAAACCCTCCATGCACAAATAATAGAATTACAATATTTCTACAGCACCCAACAAAAAATTATTTTTCTATTAAAAAATTCACCAATGATTTACGCTTAGACAACTAACATACATATACGGATCTAAACGAAGGTTTTAGTTTTTGGCGCGGACTTTATAACACACCACTTTCAACGCATGCGCAATTGTTAATATAATTGATTACAATTTAAAAATCGTATATAATATTGTTTTTAACAACTAATTTTTGAGACTGGAAGAGTTATTTAGAACTTGATAATATCGTTTAATAATCAAAATATAAAAAGTTTTTAAAAATTTTAATGGTCTTTTCAGCCATAAAATAAAAACTAAACTGAAAAATGAAATTCTTGATTAAAGACTAGAATTTTGTATCTAAATCTTTTTGTATCTTTATTTCATATCCAAAATAGGCCCTCAAAATTCGAAACAGATTCGTTCAGCAGTTTTTGATTAATCGTAATCATCGATTTTGAAAATATCGCTCTAAGAAAAACATGTTTTAAGTTTCAAATTTGATTTACATGTAAAAAATTCTTTTTTAATTTACATAGAATCATCTTGAAATTTTCAGGAAATATTCTTAAGATAATACCTACAATGATTCGTACAAGTATATTCGTACTTTTTGTTTTTTGTACCTTTATATTTTTCAAGGAAAAAATTCGAGTATTCGTACACTTCAACATTTTTTATAAACATTACGTAACATTTTGAAATTTAATTAGTACTATAATGACACTCAACTATCATGATCATATTGGTAAAACTTGAAACGACTAATTCTGAAAATGTATACAAAAGTTACAAGATATTTAGCATAAATATATATATTTTGCAGAAATCACGAAAGTATTTAAATAGGCAATCATCTGCAATATTAATAAGTCTGAATATTCAGTGGGTGGGATGATCTGAAACATTTATTATATGTGTAAAGTAACTTATCATACTTTATATTAATCTTTTGCTAAATATGAGTTTGTAGTAAATATCTTGCATCTTTTATAAATATTTTTAGAGGGTTCAAATTTTTCCAGTATAATCATAGCAGTGACGTCTCATTGTAGTGCTAATGAAACTTCAAAATGTTTTATATAATACGCACAATATATGAAGTTTTCTATGGTGAGTGTACGAGTACTTTTGCTAGCTACTGTATATTTACTTAAAGAAAATATCAAAATCCAACAAATGAATTTTTCGAAATTTCTAACCACAGAAGACCTTTTAAAGAATTGTACTGGAGAAAAGCAATGCAGCTTTTCGCCTTGCCTTTTAAAGGCGTTACGAAGTGTTTTCATCTGCCAAGGTGTAATAAATACACCTTTCGCTCGGGATCTTCACACTAACGCGAAAGCCTTAGAAACGTGCAGTTATATTCTACCTGTATTCATCTAAACATAAATAAATCAGTGTTGTCGAAACAAAATCTTGGTGTATTTTAACATTTAAATGTTTTGTTACAGTGTTTTGTTACAGAAAAGTGCACTAATGTACCAAATGGTACCGTTAATATTAATATTTCTAAAATCAAACATCCATGATGTATCAATATTATTTTATGTTTGACCAATATTTCCTGAAAAAAGACATCTCTACATAGACAAGAATTAATAATTAAACACATAATAATTATATGAAATCCATAAACTCGAGTTTACACATAACATTTGCTTTCGACAAATCTCTTCAACATGAGTGTTTCAGGTATGATGTTTATAAAGATCAATCTTGATATCTGGCCTATCTAGGTACATAATTATACAACAATTTCTATGTTGCTTTTCTATACATATGTTTTCCAATCAGATACAAATTTGATTTTTGTAGTGCATTAAGTAAATCAATGAAAATAAACATAAATTAAAAAATAATATGTATTTGGTCTTAAGTTGACACGATTTATGGCGCTTGCGCAGGTAAACCTTTCAACGTTATCCTTCGGAATTTTCATAATGTACGAAAACATATTTTTCACTGGATAATGAAATAAAAGGAAAAAATTAACATTGCTTATGTAATAAAAAGTGCATAATAAATTATATATATTTATCTGATTTTACCTTTAATTCTGAATTTGGCGATTTAATTAATCTCTCTTAAATTTTTACCATATAAATAAAATTTAAGTATATCGGGTCACAAAATATAAATACATGTCTTAGCAAAAATTGTAAATTAAAGAATACAAAATATTCAAATAAAAAATGAAAATTGCATTTTAAACGATCATATTATCGATTGAAGATGCATATGACCTTGTCAAATGACATCACGTTACTAAATTAGGAGTTTACTACCGCGACAAATGTGTTGTCACATAAACCATACAATTAAAAGATTCTATGATAATTACGTATTTTGCAATTCATTTGTAATTTACCATTCCTATTTTGTTGCCCCCACACCATGTAAAGGAAATGCAATGCACATATTCATTGTATCAAATACTAATTTACTTATATTTAATATATTATACCTGACCCATGATAAATGCTACTAAATAATAGAAGATACATATATAACATAATATTGGATTATTAGAGAAGTTCTTAATAGCATTTATTACTATATAATAATTTTTACAGGCAATACTAAAAATATCTAAATATAAAATCAAGATTATCTTTTGAAATTTGTGATATCACAAAAAAATATCATTCACTATTCATTAAGTAAGTCTTGCTCAAATCAAGAATATATAATATTTAATACTGTTATCTAAATATTATATAATTATTTAGAATTTATAACGCATCTCTCTGCCTCCCATTTTTTTTTTTTTTTT
>JACXIV010000826.1:0-17688 GCA_014737475.1 Bombus confusus
TAAAAAAAAAATTGGGTAGGGTAAATAATAAAGTTTCGGAACGTTTATTTATTTGAATAAAATTTGCCACGTTGTATTGCATAGACCAATAAGATTCGTATATTATCTGCATAGCTGTAACGTGCTCGTGGTAGATCATTTGTATTTGTACTATATTAATTTATGCTGTTTGCAATGGATTTTAAAACAAATATTGTACTGTTTGGATTTATTTTAAGTTTAAATTATATTTATGGACAATATAGGATGAAAAATGTGAGAATTTAATTACTTTACTGCAACTGTTATACATATCGAAATGTCAAATTAATTTTTCAATTTCTTAAATTCGAACCATTTCAAAAATGATCAATGAAAAAATTATAATAATATTAGTACGTTTTGTTATTATTAATGCACTTTAACAGTTTTACACAATATACAAGTTTTCAACATAACAAAAATATGTTTAACCTTCAATCACTCAAAATTTACTTAAATTTCAGTTTTCTTATGTTTAATATAAGTAAAATATATTTTAGACTCCTGGCTCTTCATTGTCAGACAGAGTACAGCAGTTATCAGAATTAACTCTCACTAGACCTGTGATTAAGTTCAATGGGGCAAAATTTAAAGAATATGTTAAAACTATACCAAGAAATTATTCTGTTGTTGTAATGTTTACAGCTATGGCACCTCAAAGACAATGCCACATATGCAGGTAATTTTAATGTTAATTTATCTTTAAACTTTACTACATTTAATGTTAATTAGCCTTTTTATGTTTTTATTTTATCAGGCATGCAAACGATGAATTTGTAATAGTAGCGAATTCATTCAGATATTTACAATCTCATTCAAAGAAGTTGTTCTTTGCATCTGTAGATTTTGATGAAGGATCTGATGTTTTTCAGATGGTATGCAATACATCTATGCTTATACAGGATATCCCAGAAGGAAACTAAATAATTTTCATAGTATATTTGATAGGTTATTCTGAATCATAAAAATTATATAGGATAATAAAAACAAAGTCCAATACTTAAAGAATACTTATAGTATTCATTAAGAAGAGTAAAAAATATCTAGTCAACCTCCTTTCAATAGTAATGCTTTTGGCATGAAATCAATTTTTATTATTTATTAGGCTTTCATATCATGATCATATTTTACTTCTGAATTATGTCAGATTCCTCTATGGAATTGGAAATATTAGTTCAAGGTTGTAATAAAGTTATATACAAGATTATTAATATCAGTAAAGATTACTTCATAGACTCAAACTGTGGTAATTGATAATGTAGTAAAGTGAACAACAATTATCTCAAAAAACCTTAAACCAAGTCTCAGTGTATATGACCTTGATTCAGAATAATCTACTAAACAGATGGTGCAAGTTTTACCTGTGACACTCTATACATTTAGGAATATAATACATGATATAAAATAAAAGTAAATATATTTACAATAGATGCGATTAAATACTGCACCAGTATATATGCATTTTCCACCAAAAGGCAAACCAAAACCTGCAGATACTATGGACATTCAAAGAGTAGGATTTGCAGCGGAAGCAATTGCAAAGTGGATATCTGAACGTACTGATATTCAGGTATTTATATATATATATATGTATATGAGTATTTAATCAGTAAGAATCATATTAATATGTTCAAAATGTATTATAGATTAGAGTATTTAGACCACCAAACTATTCTGGCACAGTGGCAATAATAATGTTACTCATACTTATTGGAGGATTTTTATACCTGAGGCGTAACAATTTAGATTTTATTTATAATAAAACAATTTGGGGTCTTGGTGCATTGGTAATAGTCATGGTATAAATATATTCATTGAAATGATGATTTATTTTCTAATGTTTTTTTAAAACAGTTCTTTACGCTTACAATGATATCTGGACAAATGTGGAATCATATTAGAGGTCCACCATTCATACATAGATCACCCAGTGGAAATGTAGCTTACATACATGCTTCTTCTCAAGGCCAATTTATTTTAGAAACATACATTGTTATGATTTTGAGTATCCTTTTTATTAAAGTGTGTAAGTGATTTATAAAATAAACTTTAATCTAGTCTAGACCTTAGGCATTTGTTGAACGAATATAATATTATATATGTTGTTTAATCAAATAATACAAAAATCGAAGTTTTTACTAAATCATCAAACATTTTCTATTTTTGAAAAACTATATTAAATTTCAATAAGGTTTATTTCTTTTATTTCATAAAGAATTAATGTCAAAATTGATTTGTCTTTTCTTAAATCATAAACATTTGACAGTGAACTGTTATGGTTTGTGTACTATACAGTTGTTATGACCTTACAGTAACTTTCTCAATGCATAGATGTATTTGCCATGTTGTATTGCGTAGACCAATAAAATTCTTATATTATCTGCATAGCTGTAACGTGCTCGTAGTAGATCATTCGTATTTGTACTATATTAATTTATGCTGTTTGCAATGGATTTTAAAACAAATATTGTACTGTTATGGTTTGTGTACTATACAATTGTTATGACCTTACTGTAGCTTTCTCACTGCATAGATATATATATTTTTCTTAACAAAATGTAATAAGATGGAGCAGTGGTATTGGGTATGATATTAATGATTGAAGCCGCTTCACGTAAAGGTGATGTAAAAAAGCGACGAATATTCGCAGCAATAGGCGCTGGATTAGTTGCTATCTTCTTTAGTTTGCTGTTATCAATATTTAGGAACAAAGTTCAGGGCTATCCGTACAGGTAAATAAAATATTTTTAATTTATATTTTATTCTTAATTGATAAAATATTTCCATGTTGGAGTGTGTTAATATATTTATAAAGATATTAATTATTGTGATGTATGTAAAAATTCTGAATAAATATATCAATATACTCCATTTTTTATATTTTTCTAAGAATTACTATTATCTCGTATCTCAGAGAGGATTAAATTATTTGTTTCAGCTTATTGTTCAAGTGAAAGAATAAATAAATATACAAGAAGTCAATATTTGTATATATCGCAAAGAAAATTTCTCACTTATTTGTCAAGATTAAAAATTAGGATACAAATAATAAATAAATACTTTAGCTTTAATTATTGTTAAAGTATTGTATTTTAATCATAATTTACATTTGTTTGTACGTAATGTAAAATAAATTAATATTCAAAATCACATACTATTCGTGTTGTTATTGTCTTAAGTCACATCAATTGCGCAAGATCATTAACAACTGGAAATATTATGGGGGAATAACATGTGAGAATTATGAGAAAATAGTGATGGTATAGACCTGTTTATGTGGACTTAGAACCACCAGAGCCACACTGAGGTGGGCATATATTGCTTAACATAATTTATTTAATATGTTAAAAAAACATATACGTTCTTAAGAAGATCATTTCTTCCATTTAAGTATAATATTGTTTCATAAATATAATTAAGATTTCTGTAATAACATTGTATAACGGAAAGAATTTTGTAATACTTAAAAAATATAAGGAAGTAGAATTTTTCGCGACATTGGATAATTTTTAAATGTTTGTATATACCATTTGTGAGTCAATACAGCAGTAACAGTCTAAAATAAAAGAAAGAAATTATTAATTCAAAGTTACATACATACTTTAAAAATGTTATATAATATTTTTACCTGATTAATTATGACCCAAAGTGTAATATAATGAAAATTAGTACTTTGCCATAAGATAATAGAAAGTAGTATATAAATAATTATCTCTGTAAATTGCAATGCTCCTGATATATATTCAAACAGACCACCATGTGGTATTTTATATGCTGTGGAAATAATTTTTTTATCTTTATTATATCGTAAGTTACTAAGAATGAGATTTGTCCTGAGTTGTACATATGATGATAGTACACAAATAATAGCACATATTAGTTGTAGATATGTAATTCTGCTCCAGGAGAAGTTTCCCCTTGAACCTATATGAGGAATATAAAGCTTTAAAAGAACTTGGGTTCAATTGATTAGAAACCAATTTTGATCTGATATTTATAAGCGTTTAATTACCTTCAACAAAACCATCAGATTCACCTATGATAGATACTAAAGTTCCTATGTAATGTATGTATCCCATTAAGTAATGGCTAATATTCATCATATTATCACTAAAGACATTTACAAAATGTGTTTCACAGAATCGTTTCCAGCAGTGTAAAGTTAAAAGTAGAGTTGCTATAAATGTATTTTCTGGTGATACTGCAAAACATTTGTTAAATGAATGCTTACTAATAAAAGATATTTTTTATTAGACTTTTACGCCTAATTTTTACGCCTAATGATCTATGCCGTAAATGCTCTGTCGTCATTCATATATCGATACGCATACTTCCTTTAATTAAGTCAATTCTCGAATTTCTTTCTCTTTCAATTTTCGACGATTTATTTTCGAGCACTTATCCAGACTTTAATAAGTAAATTTAAAATTCAATAGCATCTAAATATTTACCTAGTGCTTGCCTGAATGATCCCAAACACATATTTAATATCCATATGACATTTTTGGAACTATTACCCGTCCATAAAAATTTACGAATTACTAAATATAAGACATAACTTGAAGCTGGTGCAGCCAAAACATAAAAATGTTTAAACCATCTAAAATGTTATAGATGATTACTTTTTAAAAATACTGTAATAAACTAATAATATATTGATGAATTTGTTGAAAAGCTACTTTCTCATTTGATGGGATTTGAATGGAACTTCTTTTAATCACTTTGTTGTGACGTACACATATATAGAAGAAAAATAATTTGCGAATGTATCCGTGTATTAATATGGTTCATGAATGTGCTAACAATGTTTCTTTTTTAATTAAATTGTTGGTTGTTAAATATAATAAATGTATATAATGTGCTTAATCTAGCTGACGCCTATTAATATCAACAGTACTTTATTTTTTCTTAAAATCAATAGGGTTCGTCCGATCTTTTTCATTATTTCTCTTGTTATATGTATGTCACAACAAAATGATTAAAAAATATCCCGTTCAAATCCGTGAGTTTTTCAACAAATTGGCCAATATATTAATTAATTAATGTATTATATTATTATTACTCACCTTTTAGGTACTTCTGCGTTTGCGATTATTGATTGATAAGTAATAGAGAATTTGCCGTAACGAAAAGTACGAGTTATTAAAATGGGCAGGTAGGGTTCCATATAAATGAGTAATAGTCCAAGAATACCCGTAAATAACGAAGCAGGAATAAATATAATAGGTATAATATTTATTTGCATTTTGTTTTAATTCTTACTGACGAAGTAAATGTAACACTGTTTATATTCTGATACGACTGTTACTATTTATTTGTTCCACTAAACCCACTTTCATACAAGTTAGTATACTGGAACAAAATACATATGCATATATACAACGTATATAACTACTATATAACTACTATATAAATACATATGTATGTATTATTGCTATCTAATTAATATTTAATAGCTATGTACTCTAATAGAACTGTTTGAATATTTATCGTATGTACAGGGAATACAGTTTAGAAGCACTTATTATTTTCGTGGCATTTCCATTAATCTCGCCAAAAATTGTTTAAAATAAATGTTGAATCAGTATCGATTTGGTTCCAAACTGCAATAAAAATATTTTTCAAAAATTTGCTTGATTTTTGCAAATGACACTATATATTTTTAATTTGATAGAGTTATAGTTGACGCCAAAATGAATTCAATGATTCTACTAAACTATGATTTTTACATGATCTTGAGTTCAGAAATGTTGATTCTATGATTAGAAACGTCAATATGGAAAATTATTAGGTTGTCCGAAAAGTTTCTTTCGTTTTATAAGGAAATAATGGATGCACAACATTTTTCGTTTTATATTATTTTATTGAATTACGTATGATCATAACAATAGAAGTAGAGCAAAATGGATCGTACAAAATTCAATAATATAATATTAAAAAAAAAAGGGTTGTGCATCTATTATTTCCTTATGAAACGAAATTTTTAATATTCATCTTTAGGGTATCTTTCTAATATTTTTCAAGAATATATATCTGTACCAAGAAAAAAGAAGTTTGTTGCATGTAGCCTGAAGGACGTATCAAGAGTCTAGCTCGACGTTGTAGGTGAGTTAACAACCCGTGCTTACGAGAACATATGGATACGGCAGCAGTGTAACGTATACGCTTGCTACACAGTCAAATACTGTTCGCTATATATGAACTGTTGTTAGAAATATAATTAGGCGAGAAGACAGAGCGGCTTAGATGTCGACGAAGGAGTTTAAATTTGACGTCACATAAAGAGAATACGAATGGTAATAATAAAAAATGTATAGCTATTGACATTTGTTAAAATTATGTATTTCTACTAATTTTGGCGCGCCGGTGGCCCCCACGACGCCACCAACAAGTTGAATGTCGGTCACCGGTGACCCCCCCGTGGCATTCATATATATCATATGTCAGTGAAAATAAATCGAAGCCATATTGCCTTCATCCTATGTGAAGGCATATGTCCTCCAGTTAAATCCAGTGGTGTGAAAGTTTCCCAGAATGGTTAGTTAATTATCTCGAAATAACATTAGAAAGAAGATTGACATAGAAAAAGTACAAAGAAACTAAACGCAACGAACTCAAAATAAAAGCAAAGAAGACATATTGGATGATAGGAAGATATTTCAAATGAAAACTTGAAAATAAAGTGCTGATATATCAGATGATCAGCATGAAAGTATGGAATATATTATATATATTTATTTAGCAAGAAATTCAAATATTGAAATACAACAAAGATTCCAACCAATTGAAAATATTACAAATCATTTCACTTACATCTAAAGTGAATTAAAGATTGTATTAAATATTTATAAAAAGGCAACAGATTTTTACATTAAAAAAAAGTAAATACGTTTCTCTTCAGCACAACTTCAAGACATTCAATCGAATCAAGTGCCTACTTTTCGATGAAAATGCAAATTTATATGATTCTGAATGGATGCGTATCGGATTTAAACTTTACTTTAGGAATCACAAAATTATAGTCTCTTTTTAGAATCTAAAAATGTATATCTTACCTTCAGGAATGTAGCAGTTCAAGAGTTACCCGTATCTCAAATTGAGCGTTTTTAACGTAATTTACACGTTATATCGAGTTATTGAATTATTCTGAGCTACTTTGCCATTTTGTCTTCTATTTATGATTTGTTCAATGAATCGAATCGCTGATTGTACAATAATGCACCTGAATGTATTAGAATACATAATATGAATATCATTATAATATTTAACATATCGTTATGTAAATTGGACTTTTTCATTATGTTCCAATGTCTCTTATCAATTTTTACTTGTTATATTAACATAAGGATGGAAACTTCTAGTAAGTTTCTTAAAAACGACTCTAATTTTAGACAAGGAAAAAAACTAATGTCACAAACATTTTTTAATTATATTGGTATTTTAAATTTATCATAAACATGAACTTCTATCCTGAAAATTAAACAATCATTTTCCAAAAAATCAGGTAAATCTCGTATTCGTACAAATTCTGTATAACCAAAACTGCGCTTATTCAGTTCACATATTGGTTTTCTAAATGCTTCAAGATCTGGTCTGGATGAAGTTATTTCTCGTATATCTTTCTCCTTATTATCTGGGTGAACCAAAACAAAGTACATTGTTCCATTGAATGGCCAATCTAGACCATCATCATTCTCTGACTTCATTATATGCAGAAGGAGTGACAGAGATTCAGGATCTTTAGAAGATATATTAATTCTAGCACAAATCTTGTAACCATTAGGGCTAGTATAAAAGCCAGGACTATAAAACATTTTTAACGAATCATTCATCATGGTTTCAAGTTTCTCATGAAAACAATGTAATCTCCAAATGTAAACTCCATTACAACTACGTAAAGACATTTCTTCCTGGCTAAATCGTAAAGAAGTCTGCAAAGTTGTGAGTTGAGTTTTATAATTAGAAATGGTTATAGATAGTTCCTTGTTTTCTTGTTCCAACACCACTATCCTTTCATATAGGTTCCTAATAGAGAATAATATATTTAATTACAATGAAGTATTTAACATGTCCTATACAAATTTTTTATACAATAGCATGCAAAAAGAATTTACTTCAATAAGTGTTGCCATTCTAATGGTGGTTCATTTTTTTCTGTAGAAGTTGTACGTTTTGGTGGAGGATCCCATAATTTAGATTCTGCAGCTATAGCATTAACGTTATTTTTTGAAACAGATAGTTGTGTTAATATGTTCAGGATCATCTATAAAATAGATGGAAAGTCATTTTCTATATTGTAACAAAATATGATTGTGTCAAATAAAATAAACTAACAATTAAATGGATATTTATATTTCCTTCTAAATGTGCATGTAAATCCTCTTCAGTATGAAAAGTTTCCATGCAACCAACATTCTTAAAGGAACAATAGACAGTTTGTGAATCTGTCAGACTTCTTTTATATGAGCATTCATTTATATGTGCTTCCATATCCATTGGGGACATTTTAATCTTACAACCAAATTGCTGGTAGAGACAAGGTATACGTTGTTGTGATATCTCTCTGCTTGTGTATAAATCTCTGAATAAATCACTTTTAGATTTTAAACTTTTGCTATCAACTGGACAACAAGCACCTTCTTTTCTAAAATATACAAATTGGATTCATAAATGTAAAATATAAATATAATATGTTATATGTATATATACATATTTATGTATGTTACTTTATAACATCTTGAAATATAACTTACTGAAGCCAAGTGTATATACATTGCGAACAGAATTTATGACCACAAGATGTTAAAACTGGATCACGCAGCCAAGTTAAACAAATAGGACATTCGAATCTAGGTTCAAGGTATTCTTTCAAAGCATCACCACACTTTACATAATAGTTGAGTTACCAGAATAAATGAAACATAATAGGAGTGTTAACACGAAATGAAAAGCAAAGCCTTTTGAAATGTACATTTTAAATGCAATGCAACAAAATCAGTTTTTCACAGTTTTTAACAACAAAGAAAATTAAATGAATTAAATATTACTAATATCTATAAGTTTAAATTCAATAAATATAAATGCACATACGTACGACAATATTTTCTTCAGCTATCTTAACATGATCTTTAAAATTGTCTGACTTGGCCATTTTATCTGTGAGAATTTATAATTTACTATATGTACAATAATTATAATTTGCAATATGATACAATTTTATCAGCAAATACATTATTACTTGCCATTATTAAATTGTAAAAGCAATATAATTTATTTGCAATTATGAATAGTGAAGTTTATACAAAGTATTTCAATTAAATCAAACATCCAAGTTATTCTTCCTGCTATTAAAGGTAAGAAAAAAGTTGCTAAAAACTTAAATGGTTTTAAGGCATGTATTCGATAATATCTGCTTCTTTATAATGCAATGTTATCAATTAGTAACAAGACAAATTTAATGAACAACTATACTATTAATATTGAAGTGATCCTGTACAAGTAAAATGAAAAAAAAAAAAAAATAGTAAATTAGCATATTTTGTCACATGTTGGAAGTGATGGCTGTCCACATCAATAAATTTCTACAGAAAGCCATGTATGTAACTCTACCATTAATTAATGTTATATTTATTTTTTCTCCTTTGTTAGCAAATATATAACAACACATTATGATTGTTATTAGTAAATAATCTTTTAAATGATTTTAGGGACCAGTTTTTATCATGATCAACGTAATAATACATTTCATCTTATATTGAAATAACCCAAATATTTTCAATTTTTAATGTTGTTATGTATTTTTACATTTATATGTGAGATAGTAATTGTTTCTTATGTGATAAAGAACAAACTATTCCACATTTAAAATTGTATTAGGAAACAATTTATCTTTTTCTTCTCTAAAGAGAAAAGATTATAAGAATAATAGTATTATTTACTGAAAGGAAGAAAATCAGTGAAAAATTAGTTTATTCTTGTTTCATAACTATGGAAGAATATTTCATTATACAAAAATTGAACCAGAATAATTTTTGTAAGGTTAATTATTTAATTTTGTATACTTCTAATCAGATTTTATCATGTTGTATCTTGTACTAGATGCATAAAGACTGAAAATTTTAGGGTGATTTTCATAACTATGAAGCAAAATTTATAAAAAAGTGACATGCTATAAGTTATAGGTTAGATTTTCTTTTACAATTTTATAATTTCCTATCAAATAAAATAATCACATAATGTATATACTTTGTAAAATTTCATTTGTTTTATTATCGAACTTATTCCTGTCATATAAGCATATTCATTAATATTAGCAATTTTTAATTTGTAATTTGTGAAATTTGGCTAGTAATATTGGCTTATTTTTGAGAGTACAAATGCATGCTTTAAACCTATTTAAATTCCTTTTAATCATCTCTTTTCACCTTTAACAGCAACAGAAATAGTTTAAATATGTGATTCAAGTGAGGTACTCTGTATAAAAACAATTGCATTGATATGTATATGTATGTATAGTAATTTCTATGTACACATATTTTGAGATATAAGACTATGAAGATACCTACAACTATTGTAAAAGAGGATATATTTTCTTCTCTCTTTGTAATACAATTTTTTCAAAGGTATTTAAGAATTTGTGGGATTTGTAGTTAGCAAAACACTTCGACTATATACATACATTTCATCAGAAAGGAATCTTACTATACGCTTACGATTCTGGTAGTTCCTGGACTAGTGCTGCACCATACGGTAAAGTGCTAAAGGTGGAATACGCTAGCATATACAAGAACCTATAAAATTAGGAACTTGCCTTGTTGAGATGCATGCTAGCATAGACAAGAACCTATTCAATTCCACGCTACAAGAACCTATTTTAATTTTATGGTCTATGGAAAAGTTCATATCTACTTCTCTGTCCGAGACAGACAAGTATGAGAGTAATAAAATCACGCAATAATTAAATTAATTGTAAGTTGCCTAGGAAAGAGAAATTAATTGTTTATTATATTTTTTTTAGAGAAGAAAAGAGAATATTCTCTTTCAAACGATAATGGATCAATGGTACGATGCAATAATTTTAATATCTTTTCCATACACCATTTAGATTTAACATTAACTCTTGACCCTCTGCATGTTAATCGTACTGGCATGAATATTTTTTCATCGTCACGTGGAACTATTATACATATCTTTTCTTTAGTAAGTATGATGGCGTTTGTTGAGACACATTTAACGGCCTTGCATATGAGATCATTACTGTTGTAAAATGTTATAAATTCGTGAATTCCTAAAGAATCAAGTGAGTTGTAGTCGCTAGTTAGTAGCTATTAGGTTCGCTGTACACAAATATTGAATTTCTTATCTCGCATAATGCTTCTCAAATTGCCAAACATTACTGAATTGTAAAAACTCACTTTAGTTGACATACCTTAGTCGAAGTGTTGGAATAGTAAACATGTGTATGACAGTTTCAGTTTATTTTGTTTGGTGTTTTAATTTTTTGACTAAATTTTGTTTCCAGGCACCAATCTTTTTTAACTTGTTTTGCATCTTTTGATAGTATTAGATGAATAGTGACTATAACATATCACACCACATGTGTGACATCACATCTGAAATATAACAGTTTTTAGTGTATTTTAGAGACAAAATTCAAATCCATGCAGATAAAAGTCTAGTATACATTGACAATTGTCGGCAGATATGCATTCACAGTCAATCTATATATGTCGGTCCCGTTGTACGATGATGAAATTTATGACCTAGTATTTGCTATTGTGGCAAGGAAAGACGAAAGTAGAATATTTGAAAATACATGCTGTTTAAAAATGTCGTTGTCACGCCTCGCGTTCCACATGAGCCGTAATGTGAAACAGAAAAGGAATCCATTATCACTCGCGAATAGCGCGAGCCACAACTCTAGGCAAATAGAATTAGGAACAGAAAGCTTAAGGGGAACAAAAGATATGATGCGTGCGAACACTTTAATATCGCAATAAATTAACAAATATACAGCAATATTATTGAACAAAATTAAAACCTGACCTAAAAATATCGAAATCGAAACAAGGAACAATGAGACGTCCGTCGACGCACATCGCCTTGCGCACGCTCTTCCTATTACAATATCCAGTACGATAAGCAGACAACGAAAGTTGAGAGACCACGATCTTCTCACGCAGTATCGCGCTAAAGGATCAAGTATCGGCATTAGCAAAAGTAACCACATGTCAAGGAGAGTATGACTTGTCATTGACAGAAACTAATACTGCAACAACAATGCAGCAGCAAGGATTTCTAAAAGGAAAAACCCCACCAATGCGTCCACGAAAATCATATCAGCGGGGAGAAGAAACCTTAATACTTTCAGTAGGGCACCAACAAAAACGAAGACTGCAGCATCTGCAAAAATAATTATGTTAAATGCCAAGAGCAAGAAGGAATCATAGAAGCAAAGACCATAACAGCAAGAAACATATAGAATGTTGGTTTAAACGTTTATTAGCCACCGAAATTAAAAATGAAGAAGAGAGAAGTCGAAAGAATTAGGATTATCCATAGAACAAGCAGGAATTTGTTTTTCGCCGTCAATGTAAAGCTCCATCACCAGTAATTTACGATAATGACTATTATCTCCGTTTCATAACTTACATAAATAATTAATAACAGAATCTTGTTAATAAACTTATGACTAAATAAATCGAATAAGCCACTAATTAAGAAGATATCAGAAATATTTATTTATTTCAAGAAAACATTAATCCTTCCCGTGCTAGTACTCCTGCTCATAGCGGGTAAGCCGAAACGTGGAATTTTATTCATCAACTGTATTCATAAACTAATTAACGCTACTCGTACGCTTATATTAATGATTTAGAACATCGAGAATACAGCAGTTTGGAATTCCAAAATAGTGCCGTGCTTTAGAAGTGTGCGACAAGTTTTTGAATCCATTCGGTTGTCGCGGAAGTAATTAGAGCACAATCTTCTGGGATATTCGGAATAGTGCCCCGCTTTAGAAGGGTGCGACATGTTTCAAAATTTATTCCACTCAGTAACGCGAAGGTGTTAAGAGTACGACCTATTGGGATCATGAAAATAGTGCCGTGCTTTAGAAGGGTGCAACAAGTTTTTAAAACTTGTTACTACTATTACTTTTGAAACTGTTATTCAGTCGTTTGCCTTGTTTCAAAAATAACGAATTAATCAAAATAGTTTAACGACTATCTCTGGTGGCAGCAACTATCGTTAGATTTAAATACAGAGTGGTTGGTAACTGGTGGTACAAGCGGAAAGGAGGTGATTCTACGCGAAAAAGGAAGTCGAAAATATAGAATAAAAAAAATAGAATAAAAAAAATATAGAATAAAAAAGTCGGATAGTAAGTTAATAGGTAGGAAAACACTTCGGTCACATTGGGTGTTTATCAATATAACGTCAATCGAGACAATGATCTACAGTGAGATCCGTTATAACGAGACGTGATAAAGTGCACGCGTACCGAGCGAAAATTCAAATCGATTTTCTCGAAAACAAAGCCTCAAACAAAAAATGTTTATTCTATATTTTCGACTTCTTTTTTCGCGTAGAATCACCCCCTTTCCGCTTGTACCACCAGTTATCAACCACCTTGTATAATTTGAGAAAGCTAAGATTCGAAATCGAGAATAATAAATAACGGTAAACAACACCGAAGATCAAGACTAGATTGTAACAGTCGTAAAGAATTGTTCACACATTGAACAAAGGCCAACTTCATTTTTTTAAATGAAACTATACAATTTTTAATACTTTAATCAATCTTTCATGGCATTCCCTGTAAAAAGTTATTCCTTATATATTTATATCAATATCGAAAACTATTAATACCGAACAAACAAATTTTTGGAAGAGCTGAAAAACATGAATAAAATCATTGAATTCCTAATGTTTGTTAAATATTGATAGCCAAACATATCTGTGCAAGTATAGTATTTTATAGTAGAAAATTTTTTGTCATTTTAATATTAATTATGTTTATATGATATTTAACTCCAGAAATGAACGTATGCATTTATTGTTTAAAAGTCGTTGCGTATCATGCTTGCGTGCATACGTATCATTTTTTTGATGTAACGGGCATTGTAGCATCATTGTAACCGATGAGCGATGTGGTTACGGCAGAGAGACAAAACAAGTGAATCCACTTTCCATGAATCCAGTGTCCACGACCATAGGACGACGCGATAAGTCCAATCAAATTAGACTCAAAAAAGGCCAAATTCGACATTAAATTTTCTTGCGCAAACTTATAGAAATCAGGCTCGGGTACAAATCCTATATGTCCACCCAAGATTTCTGACACAGACTTTGTAAACAATCTCCAAAATTACCGAACACTATTTTTTTTTTGCATATAACAATGATTCTAATAATCAGATCGCAAAGAGTTTCGAATAAAAATTATAGGCGTCAAAAATATCTATCAAATGAGACGAATGAATATCTATCACATGTTAAGAATGATTAATTCGTTGAGCCATAAATAAGTAAAAAAAGTTCAAAATCGCGCTATTTTCAATTGTCAATTATTCGTGCAAAATTGAAAATGCGGAGTTGAATCTTTGTGAAAATGTAGTTTTTCTTACTCTGGAAAAGTGTGCAAAATTTCATCCCCAAATGTTTATTAGTTTTTGCAAACAATTATTTAACAACTAAAAAGGAGTCTTTATTACACACTCGTTATCCCCATTATGAAAGGGAGATTCATCTGATGCATCGGAAAGCTCGACGGTATAGTGTAATATGATCCAATGATAGATATCGCTGAGATAATCTAGGTACTAATTTAAAAGTGAGACAATTTTTATTCTTGACTTTTTTAAAATTAAGCCTTTACTAACGTATTTGTAAGATTTTTCCGATTAAACTGAGTAAGTAAATATGCTCCAAATTATATCGTATTTGATTACATTTTAATCAGAAAAATGTAAGAAACATATTGGTAAAACCACAAATCAAAAATAAGAAAGTTTAATTTTTGAGTTAAAAATCTCAGCTTATCGCGGCACTTTAATATTTGATTCTCAGTCCCTCTTTCTCTTTCACCCAGATTGTCCTTTTCTACGTTCCACACGTCTAACATTTCAGTTTGAAGAAGTAGTATCATTTCTATATCTACATTATTGCAACGTTTGGTTTCCGATTTTTGTGCACTTATCGAATATTTCCTGTGTTATCAAAAAAAAACTCAATAATAGCTAAGAAAAAATGTTGCATGGAGATGAAGTTTTGTCATTTTTTCAATTAAAATATACATTTACAGTAGGAACATTTTAGTACTTTCGTGATATTTTTAGGGTTTACAATAAAATAATTACATAGTTTTTCTTTATTGAACAACTACTACCAACTACATAGATAGTGCCGAGCAATACTATTCGATCCGAGATCGGATATCGATGAGATAATAATACAACAATAGAACTTTTATATTATTGGTCCTTTTTTATGACTCTTTCATCAACATGTTCGTGATATTTTTCTAATTAAAGTGACACGCAACGAATTTAAGCGAATTTCAAGCGAATATAATCTATGGTTTATATAAACACAACTCGATTTATCAAAGGCGCCACGTTTATTCAGGTTGATCTCGGATAGAAAAGTAGATATGAACTTCTTCGCAGGAAAAACCTTACAATTAAATAGTTTCTTGTATATGCTAGCGTGCATTCAAATAGAGCAACATCTGTACTGTGAAACAACTAGAATTACGTCTGAAATTAGAAAACACGACTGTGTTTATGAGAGAGTGAAATTTTCTTCCTGGTTCCACATTAGCATAGACAAGAATTTAGTTAATTATTGCGTGATTTTGTTATTCTTATATTTCTGTGTATATATTTCGGATAGAAGGGTATGAATTCCTCCATACAACCGAAAAATTAACCAGGTTTTGTATATATGTGCATTTTAATGTTACATACTAACGTGAAACCACAGACGAATATACACCATAGACATCTGAAAATTTCATCGAAATCGGATAACGCTGCTATGAGCTAACAAACGATTAAAAATGATGAAAATTGCAGTTTGCAATGCTTTCCGGCTTACAATTGTAATAAATCTACATTTTTGTTCATTTTTCGATGCTTGTTTGTGTCTGCACCAACCGATTTCGATGGAATTTTCAGTATGTATATATCAGTTTGTTCAGCCGTTTCGCGGGGAGACGCGTTCGCGAGGAGTCGCGCAAACGGGAGGCGTAAATTCCCGTGACGATCTGATGACCGACGCCGCGAAGTGAGCCGATCCCCTATGTTGGTTAGGAAGATAGGGGTTAGTTTGAATGAGTGGTAACTGTGGTAACAGCTAATATACTATTTATTAAGCAACAACCTTTCTCACATAAGATACAAGTGTTCGTATAATCGCGATGTATGCTTCGTGTCGCGGAAAATAGAACGTCGTTAGTTGCAATGATGAACTCTTGATTCGAGTTAATGTGTTTTTCAGTTAATAGGTTTTAGGCGACCATATACCGTAGGTGAGGAGACTCAGGCTGCTATTTAGTAGAAGGTTTGAACTAGACGTTAACACGTTAGTGAGTCGATTTAGACGAGTATGTAAAAGAAGTTGTGATTCGACTGATTGGATTCGACTGCCTTTCCGTCTCCATGTTCGTACGGAGGAAAGTTCGTACGGGGTGTGTCTTGAGCACGGGGAAAGCGGATTCGTGGATTGTGCTGTTCGTTAGGCCAATCGGGGCTAATTGTTGCTGTTCGTTAGGCCCGATGACACGTACAGGTCTAGTGGTCCTAATTTGCCAATGATAGATTTGTGACACTCCTTGGGTCGATTGTTTGTTTAAGTTAAGAGCGGTCGGTGCTTGGAGACCTCCCTCAACGAGCGACGGCGCGCGATTGTGTTACGCGACGTAACACAGTTATAATTTTACAAAATATATTGTTCAAATTTTCATTACAGACCGAGATAAAAAGGTTAAAAAAAGTGACCTTTACTATTATTTTCTACGCGATTCCAAACAATTGCAATTCTCCCAAATTTTGTTGACATGTTATCTAATAAATTAATCTTCCTAATTTTTTAAAAAGGTTCAAGTCGTTTGTTCAATACTTTCAAAGGTTTTTTTCAATTTTTCAAAGGTTCAATACTTTCGTGAGTCACTATACATATGTATAGTCTGTATATACTGTAATTATGTGTATATATGTCTACAAAGATAAAGAGATTGATGGTTAATCTGTACAATAAAAAGATCATCAAGCGGCGAACGACAGTCTACTCAAGTCTACTAACGACAGTCTTCTCAATTGTTTACGAATATCTCGGAAATATCTACGGCCGAGCGGCAGTTACATGCATATAGGAACAAGTTGTTTTGAACCATGCTCCTGACAACATATTCAAAAATCATCGAAATGGGTGTGTGATGAGGACAATAATTATCAAAAAGTAATCACTGAATTAACTAGTTCGAAGATGGCCCATATACCTCCATCTGGCTCTTATGAGATGAACAATAACCTCACTCCTGAACCTCCACCATAGCAAATGGACAACCTGTCCCACATAGCTAACCACACAAACAACAGTAAAAAACGAAAGTTAGATACAAATTATAAAAGCATAAACACAAATCAGAACACATCTTCAACAAAC
>JACXIV010000827.1:0-19764 GCA_014737475.1 Bombus confusus
ACTGGCACGGGAAAGGATTAATGTTATTTGAAATAAAAGTATACTTTCGGTATACCATGTTTATTTTTACTTCAGCTCAATTATATTATCACTGACAAAGTCAATCTTAATCTGCCGGGTATTTGATATAAAAATGTCGTTATCAATTATCGTTATCGTATTTATATACGATGCTTGTAATTCTCTCCTACACTTTTCTTCTTCTCGTTTAATTTCTGCTGCTGGTAGTCATTTAAAACAGCGTTCAACACGTTTTCTGCTAGTATGAGTTTCGCCTCTACTATTCTTTCTTGCTTTAGACATCTAATACAAATAAAGTCTTTTAGTGACCTTCTCTGTAGATAACCAACGTGGTTCCGTAAGTCTCGCCCAAAGATGAGCAATGTTTGCTAACAGTGGGAAGAGAAGCACGGAAGCCAGTAAGTGTCTTCAATTTTTGAAAACACCGTAATCGCGTGAAAGTTTAGCAGCTTCAATACAATCAAAGGTTAATACAGCGTACTTGTCGTTTAAGGGTTAAAAAAAAACCGATATCAGATATTTATTATTTGCAACTGTCGATAACTGTCGTAACAATCACTGACAAATAATTTATTTGGTCGCCGAATGTTGTACAAATATGAAATTAACAAAGAAGAAAAATAATAAATAACTTGCTCACCTTGCTCGATCGTACTTATTACCAGTTAGAACTGTCAATCAACTGAACTCAAACAATTTAATTTCGATTGATTCTGCGGTGTAATTAAAATTATAACTTTCAATTAACTATTCTCAGTTGAAGAATAATTCTTAACTGACTGGATAATTATAAACTGAGGAATGATTGTCACCAAGTTAACTCTTGAGGATTTAACTGCAGGATGTTAAACACTTAAAGATATTTTGGCTGTATTCCTGTAAGGACGTGGCGCAGCATCTTTCCTTCTCCCATAGTCTGCAGTTTAGGTTTCGATGATGGTGGGTCGTATTCTCCTTGATGTTGATATTCAATCCCTTGGTATGGCGTGACTGCTGATGCCTCATCCGCTTGATTACGTTACTTGAGGATGGTCAAGATCCCCCGGCGTTACGCTCTCACGGCCTGTCCGTTAGTTTGTTAACTCGTTTTATTCAATGCATTTTTTTGTGCATCTTATATCTTTATACTTGTTAGCTTATTAATTGACCTTATTAGTAGCATTTATGTCTATTTATTCGTTAATTGATTATTAAAGTATTTTATTTCCGATGTTATTTCGAATTCGCGGCTCGTGCTACTCACGTGTTTTATCTCTTGTTTCGGGTAACGGCACGTGCGGAGCGCGGGACGTGACAATACGAATTTTCTAAACACATCGCACAGATCAGTGTAATCTCTTATACTCACATGTTGAATGTTTCTTTCGGCGTCTTCTTGTTTTTTTTCGTTTAGTATAAGGGTAAGCAGGATGTCCTTTTCCATGCATTTTTCTCTGGCCGCTCTCACCTTCTCTATGAAGCCTTCTACTCCCATGTCATCTCTTGCGTTGAGATTGGGTACTAGCGTAATAGCTGTTTTGGCACTTAGTGCTGGTGTTTCACATCTGAAACTTCCGTTTATTTCTTCTTCTTCTTCGTTGCTGACAGGTTGTAGGGCTGGAGATTCGTCGGGTGTACATGGTTCTTGTGGGTCGTAAGCCGTGAGTTATCCTCTCTCGTCTGACTGCTGTCATGAAACTTCTATCTTCGGTGAGTATCAATGAGTTGCCTTCTACAGCTGCGGAGTCTCTAATGTTTATTCCCATTCTTGTTAGACTTTTCTCTAAGACTTCTAATTCTGTAGCTCGCTTCTTGTCTTTTTCGTCCATCATTCGGGTAAGGTTACTTATTTGGTCTTGAACACTTTTGTGTTGTTTCTGCATAGTGTCTAAGATTTCCCGCGTATTTGAATCCATTCCAACGATTGTTGCTGGATGAATCGAATCTCGGTCGCCGCCGGTTGCCATTATTGTCACTGGTTCGTCTGAGTTTTGACTATCAAAACTTTCGCGTCTCACGCGATATTTAGCAAAGGAATCCAGACTTTTACCTTCGATTCGGCGTAGCAAGGGCTTGACTGTAGAGAAGCCTCCAAATCGGTGGTTTACTGAAGTTCCTTGGATCCGATACTCGGGTTATCTTCAGAGTAGACTCGTAGTCCCAGGGTGTGACTCTCACACGTAGTAGAGGTACCTTGTTTCACTCGAAGAGAAATGCCGCATTACCTTGGAAGGATCGCCAAGATGTCACGTAAATTTCTTGAATCACGCACACACGAAAATAGAAGGACAAAAAACCTAGTCCGATCTCCCACACTCGTTATTCCTTTTCTTTATTGAGAAGTTAATTCACAACCAGAAAGACCGTAGATGTTAAATTTATTAAGACGTGATAATACAACACTATAAAAGATACAAGATAGAAGTTCGGTCAAGACTGACGTTCGGCTGCTGCGTTAGTACAGAGAAAATCTCGTTATGGGTGTGTCTAACGTACGGGGAAATCGGATTCGCTAATGACACTTTTCATTAGGAAAGGTGAGGGTAATGATCCGAGATGCTAATTGGTTGGAAAAATGCTAGTCGATGAAGATAGGTGGAGGAAGCCTCCTACCAAACGTGAATTGTGAGTGGCATTGCTCTTGGGAAAATCCCGCTTTCTGCGTGCTCTCTGAAAACGAACAATAAGACTAAGGAATGTTTTAAGGTCCACTTATAGGCCCAAATCCACTTACGGTACTTGAAAGTCCTAAGGGTTAAGATAGTGAAATTTATGGATCCTTAGGTTTATTGTTCATTTGCGTAAGAGTCAAAATAACAATCTGGATATTGTGTGGCCTGTTGGAGTGACTGATTCTTTTTGTATTGTATTTTCTGAGGGTGTCACATCATCGTTGCCATCACGTGTTGTAGTGTGAAAGAGGAGAGCGTGAAAGACGTTGTAACGAGTATTGTGTAGACAGAGTCGAAAATAGCGTTGTCGTGTGAGGGCCATTGTATTATCGTGTCGTAGGGAGAATACAGAGTAACTAGTTATGAATAGCGTAATTAGTGACGAATAGAGTGATTAGTGACTGTAGTGAATGCGTGCGACGCAGTATCATACTCGATTTTGCGTAAACTTAGACAATATCGGAACAATCATACCGCTACCGAACAACTAGCGCTAATACCTAATCTTATCCTACATTTACTTGATTCATTGCTGCTGTCCTCCATAGTGGCATTCCGTACGTCCAAATTAGTTTTATCATTGGTTTGTATATTTTTAATTTAGTAATAGTAATATATTAACGAAGTTTTCTCTGTCACATCCCATAAAGTATTAATCGTTTGATATGGAATTATAACTTTTCCTATATACAGAGTTTCGTCCAGTTTCGAACGTTTTGACTTGAAAAATGTTTAATGGCACTTAAAGCCCTTGCTGGTAAAGTAAAAATGTTAATTTTGTGACGATTCTTTAGAATTATTGCGGATTCGAATAAGTATATTTATATAACTGGTAACCATCCTGACCGAGGGGCGGATTATGGTTTATGGTAAGTCCCAGGACGTAACAACATAGAAAAATTATTTAGGAACGCGAAGAAACAATATGAGATAATTAATAATCGCAAAAAATAAATGAATCGCGCGAAATTTCAGCGCCACGGTAATAACTTCAGTGAGATAACTGCTTTGAAGTATTGATCGTTTGGTATAGAACGCTCTAGAATTTTAACGTTTCCTATATTTAAATTTGATCCACCGAATGTTATCAGGAAGTTACAAAAAATTTTTTTTTATTTATTTAATTCGTATTTTTCAGTTCGTCCCACTGAACATTTGGTAATTTTTTCTAACTTTATTGCTAAATAACATAGGGATGTCTGCCCCAGCGGGATACTGTCTTCGAGTTTGTCTATTTTATTTCTTTAGTAAGGTCAGTGGTGTGTTTTCTTTTTAGTCCTCTTTTTATGCGGGTGTTGTTCGTTTCAGTAGCCAGTTGATTTGGATGTGTTGTCATTGTTTCTTTGTATTCTTTTGCGTATCTGCCGATTTCTTCCTTGACCGTTGATATTTTTAGGACTGCGTATATCTTCGTTTCTAATATACCACGGGGCGTTGACTATTGTTTTAAGTATTTCAGATTGTACGGACTCTAATTTATTTATGTTGCTCATTGCTGCTGTCCCCATAGTGGTATTTTCAGTTTTCTACTCATTGTCCTAAGTCCAGCGCATTATTTATCATCATCATTTATTTTATCATTTATTATGACCAGACCAAAGTTTTTAAGCGATCAAAAGAAAATTCAGAAAATTCAAGTCAAACGATGGAGCAAGCTATTCTGTTGGAAATCCTCGTCTTATCCGTCTCTCTCCGAAGGTTTGATTTACATGCTGCCTCGCGTTAGCCATGTGCGTTTGACGTGTATACACGTCAATCCAAACTTTATCTCGGTGCGGTTGACGCGTATATTATTCGTCGTGTCAAATAAAATATTACCATTTACTGTAAAAACGCAAAATTTTAGTAAAAAGTGATATAAAGGACATTTAGTGACATGCTTCCTTTATACTTCTAGCAAACCTATTATGTATTTTATAACAAAGAAGAAAATAGTTTCAAAAAAAGAATTGATTATTTAATTATTCTCTTTGGTATATCGGTTATGCTCCGTACAATGTATTGGTCGTTGTAAGTTCAGTTGTTATTTTCCCCAATACATCGGCTATTCCCTGAATTGTTCTGTGTACTTGTTTATTTTATTTGTTTTTATTTTTGTTTATTTTATTACTTTTTGAAAATTTTTGAGTTTTTAATAAGAATATCTTTTTTAAACAATGAATTGTTAATTTTTTATCGGATACCAATGCAATCCCTCCTCGTCTACGTGTATCCTCGTTATTTCTGTATTTTCCCTGCGCACCCCGTAAGAGATTTTGAAAACGAAACTCCGCAGTTAATAAGTTAATTGATTAGCATGGTTGAACTTCGTCATGTTCAAATTACACGCAGAATCGCATTTTGATACGGCATATCATTTAAAACTTCAACCAAGTTAGTTTTCAAAATGTTACAATAACTTTTGCTCGACATTCTGTTCGGAAGAGAGCCTGGTCCTAAAATTCCGATTCGTACATTCAAGAAGAATTTCTCTTGATGCCCTGTTTAGTAGTTGCGTGAGAATCGTCAACCGACCATTCAATACTATTATGAAAACGTGTAATCTCATTCGTCAGTAAAGAGTACGACGAGAAGTAAATTCGGGTTTACAGTGTATTTTGTTAATGACCATTGACAAAATGTCGATCGTTTCAGACAATCAAGACAAAACTTCAAAACTTGTATACGTTGAAGGTTGTTTGTGAATGGTTCACTGATACCACAGTCATTTTAACTTTATGTGGTCATATAAACTTTGAAACGTTGGAAAAGCTTCTGAAACAGTTGGGGAGAAGGAACAAAGCTATTCAGTTATTTTTTTGCGTATGAGTGGCATTGTCATTTCCGCGTCACAATAATCAGTGGTAATAATAAATAACAATGGAGCTGTTAACATTACAAGAATAACGTTTACCGTACTGGATGAATACTGAAGATTCGTACTACGTTTGCGTGTGTGAAGTAATCTTTGCTGGTACCAGTAACAACCTTGCGTTTACAACCTTGAAATAATACTTCCGATTCCTGCATGTTCGAAATATTATCAAGATATGGAACGCTAATAAGCAATAAAAGTCGATTTTACACCGAAAGGATTGCTTTTAATACTTATCTACTTATCTACTTCTTTTAGTACTTATCTATTTATTGTAGTACATATCTGTACCTCGTGATGAGTGCTATAAGCCTTTCAAGTATCGGACACTTATTTTTATCAGTCTGTACAAACTGATGTGCGAGATATCTAATACATTTATAAATAAACTGTACTCAGAGGGAATTATAAAAAGGAGATCTGCACATAGCTCGGCATATACGAGAAAGCTTGCATCCTAGGAGCGCGCGAGATCGTCCCCAATAAGGTATCAGACACGACTCGGATTATAAGCGTGTAGGGACAATCTAACGTTGCATCTCTTTGCCAAGAATCGATTCGCTGTGAAATGTTGTTTGATATTGATATCTTCGATTGTTTCAAGTTTTAGAGGTCCATTTCAACAGCAGGCGGTCAAACGCGGTGGAATGATCGTGGTACAAGTCTGCAACTATCGACTAAGGATGGACGTGACATTGAATGGAACTTTGTGTCACGGATCGTATGTGTCTTGATCTGGAAAAAGATGAGAGTGTTTCTTATGCTAAAATGATAAAGTCAGCAGCATAGAGATGTAAAGATAGAGCGCGTGAGCGAGCTGAAAAAACGATATAGGAATAGAAGGAGGCCTGCATAGAAAACCTTTATGTCCTTGTTTATTAACGCACACCGTGCATGTGTAATCAGGCAAGAACAGAATGATCTGTTCCTTTTTGTATTCCCATATCGCATCTACTTATGCTACAACATTGTATAGTCTATCTTTGTATCCTTACGGTGCGATATAAATTCGCTATAGTAGCGAAAACATCTTCACTTTTTAAGCTCTCGAGCTGTAACTGACAGCTGACAGTAAAGATAAGCTACGCGCATAAGACGAATCCCCAGCTCGCTATAATTTGTTTTTCTACAACATGTTTGATTCTAACATGCACACTATTAATTCTTTTTTAAACGATCTTTGTTCTTTAACTGTCAAAAATGCAAAAGATTTTCCATATGAATATCGTTTGATTGGTTTAAGATTAGATCTCTTTGTCGATATATGTGTAAGATACTCATTATGGTATACATATCTATGTGTGCTGTTTTATTGAAATGTTGATTTCGAAGAGGAAAATACATACAAGATTGTGCTGACTCTTCTTGGCTTCGATGAAAGCAGCGAATACGTTAGACTCATTTTTCGCTATTATTGTCTACTTAATGACTCATTTCTAAATACATTACGTTCAAAAAGAATTATATGAAGTAGGTCGCTTTCCATCCGCTCCTTCTGCCTGTTTCCAATCAGTCTTGATCCGTTTCTGCCTGGTTTTCTCCCGGTCAAATTGAAAATCGTCTTAAGAAGCAGAAGATCCAAGCTGACGAAAAATTTGAATATACCATAATCTGTTTCTTGGAGTGTTGTTCAACTTGACCGGGTGAGAAGCGGACGGGCGATCTACTTTATATAATTCCTTTAAAGTGCAATTTATTTGGAAATAAGTTGTTGAATGACTCTCACTCCTACAAAGTTGACGAAAGAGTTCAAATGAAATCTCGTTCACTTATCTGAATTATTTCTTAAAGTTGACTGTCTTCAATTTGTTGTTAATTGGCAAATGTCTGGTGTATAAAAATGTTACCAAACCGTAACTGAATCTCAAACAATGATATCCTTTTTAGATTTCTGAAAATGTTTTATGTAGATAACAGTGGAAAAATATATGTATATAAAATAACTTGTTTCTGTTAGAAAAAGGAAAATGCAAAGAAATACCTGCACACATAGTGTCTCCAGATAAGCACCGATTTCAAAATAAACAGGTGACCTTCGAATCTGACGGGACCCGTCGATAAAAGATCAAAGAAACAATTATTCGCAACCCAGTTAATCGTTCGCAATTGCAAATTATAATTTTTAAACTTTCCACAGAATCTTTTTACAAGTATGTATTGAGATGCAAGTCTCGATGAAAATGATTCCTCGCTTTGTTCGTTTTAGATATTTATAAGAACTGTAGGTGATGAAAATATATTTCTATTCTACAACTCTTTGACTATTACATGTTATACTTAAAATTTTGAAAAAGTATCATATTCTTTTAATTATTTTTAATTTAATTTAACTTTTATTTTTACTTTTTATCATTGTACGTATCATCGTTTTTAACCTACTTTTGTATTAAATTTTTATGGGTATCGTTTAGAAATTATTATCGTGTCGCAACTGATTCACTTAGAAAACCAAAACAATCGTGATGCTGCGGTCGATAAATGTATCATTCACAAAATTTATTAAAAAGTTGCGAAATGAAGTAACACATGGCGTAAGATTTAATACATTCGTATGTAGTTGACTTCAGTATCTAGTTTTAAGTAAATTGTCAGAAATTGATATGTCACGAAATCAATTTCAAATAACATTCTTCAATTTTCAAAAACTTTCAAAAAAATTTCGTTAGAAAATTGGTTACGAGATAATCTTGTAGATTTCTCTTTAGTTTCTGATATTATATTGCAAGAAAGGAATCGATTTATTTTAAAATAATCCGTTCTCCAAGTACGTTCAGTATCGAAACAAAGTACATATTATATGTATACAAGCACGCACTAAATGATAGTTATCGAAATGGAGAAGTAAGATCAACATGTCCTTTTGCAAATGTTAATTCGTCGACGATCATTAACGTCAAAAACTGTTTATATTCTTTCTTCTTAATTATATGTATTTTAAGTATTTAACTGTGATAAATGTTCATTACCAGTATTTTGATGCCAAGTATTCAATGCCCGTGGCGAAGCTTCTAGCTGATATTGAAGAATAACTTCACTTTCGATCGCTGCTGCTACTAGTTGATTTGTTACTTTTATGACAGGTAAAATTGAAACAAAAATAGTTTTATAATTATAGCAACAAATATAGAGTTGGAGGGAATACGAAGAAAAAATATCACTTGCATATGTTTTATTATTTAAATGTAATTGTATGTAGTGTGATCTAAATCGCAAACGTTTGCTCAGATTTCTATTTTTATAAATACGTCCAACAAATGCAACCTCAATAGAGACTTGTTTCACTCGTTAGTCGCTAAATACTATCACTTTATATATTTTATATATTTATTATATATTATTATATATTTTATATATTTATTATATTATTCATTTACAGATTATGTGAATTCTATACACTTTTGCATCTTTAAATTTTTAGTAAATGCACAAACATCAGAAATTTGTGGATAACAAATTTCCTCGAATGATTCAACCAAGACAATGCAATATTATATATTATTAAAGTTTATTATAGAACTTTATTAGGGCCGCTTTCTTATTACTTTATCCGCGGAATTATTACTTTATTTGGAAACTTAGCGTCTAAATATCTGGAATACAACGCAGTTTTGGCAAAAATGTGAAATGCAAAATTTTCACGGTTTTGAGGAGGAATGCAACTATTCTATTTATTTGCTATTTGTTAGGTGTCTTCGAGGATTTCCTTTTTTTAAATGAAAATCATATTTTTTGCAGATTCTTATTCCACGGGAACGAAGAAAAGATTTTTATGTGGAATACTTTTTTATCAGTCTTCATTTTAAAAATGTATTTCAGTTTTGTTGCTCGTAAAATAGAGGATGAAAAATTAAGTAATATAAACGAAACTCCTTTAATGTCGCTCGTCATCATTAGATGATAAGGTAAAATCAATAAGAAACTTTTGCGCTTCTATTTTATTAAACTATTACGATCTTTCGCGGAGAGACGCGATCGCGAGTAAATGCGTCAACGAGAGTTGTAAATTCTCGTTACGATTTTGATAATCGATGCCACGAATCAGTCGTTCCTCTGTTTCGATTAGGATAATAGAGGTACCTTAAATGATTGGAACATTGAATTAACAGATATTTTTAAGCTTCTATTTTTAACAATATTTAAAATTATAATCAACACGATACAAATGATTTACATCTAGTTTATTATTATAATTCGACTCGACTTTATTATATTTCTCGACGTTTTCGTTTGACTAAGCGACCTTGATTTTATTCCTCTAAACCTCTCGATGCATTCAGTTTGAATCCTCGTATGATACTGACTGCCCTTCAACTTTTTCCTTTGTCTTCTCTTGGTGATGACCCCCACCACGCTCGGGTATCGCAACCGTTCGCGTCTATAGTCACGTATGCCACTCTTTTTGTGTAAGTAAAATAACGGACCAAAGACGAATCGATGTTTTTTAGAACTCGCCGCTTGACAACTATGCGCTTATCGCTACATTGTATATATCTCGCCGATCATGTAAGACGATCTGTATGCGGCACTGCAGTGCTAAAGGAGACGGTTAGGAACACGGCCTATAGTAAGCCTCGGGGCGTAACAATACAAAGAATCACAATATTGTTGCACGATCTTCGTATGATGTTTTAAAGATTTTCCGCGAGGCAATAGCACAATCTGTTTCCAAGTTTGATTATCACTTTTCTCAAGGTTTCTTTTATAATACGTTGGCGATTCAAATGTTCCACCGACGTCTGTGCGTAAATACATCGATTGTAGCGTGCTATCTTGTTCTCTTGGTTTAGTGTGTCCCTCGACTGTTGATCGATTGACCTGATTTGATGATATGAACTTGCTCGCCACATATCTCTTGACTATGCCTTTACAATAATCTAAACATATAGCCTGGTATAATATAGTAGAGTGTCTCTTGTATTCTTCGCTGTTTTCTTTTCTTTCTTTTTGTTCATAGCTTTTGTACTGCCTAATTAACCGCATCAATTCATCCTTGCGTGTTCCGATGTAAAGAGCTATAACTCACCTTTCGATTCTAACATAATGCTTCTCTAATCATTTATTACTCTTTGATTTAGATTCTCAATACTTTTTGGTCTTTGTTGAATGGCTACCGACATCTCCTGACTTGTCGATTTCTTTTTACGAGAGCATTCAAAGAGCCGCAAAACAGAAATAAATTTTAATCTTTTAAATATCTTCTTAAGACGGAGTCTGGATAAAAAAATGTTCCATATTAAAGCCTCTTCGTTTTTCTGCTTCTGCAACAAAAAAAAGACGACATCCACAAAAAAAAAAGAAAAAAAAGAAAGGTAGATTCTTCAGGCCTTCAAATAACCTTAAGAACATGTAACGAATAAAAAATAAGTAGGACAGTTTTATTTCCACTTCGAAATCTTGAATTTTTCGTATTCGACATTTTTTCGAAAATGCATCATGCTTCAGATATCTAGACGTGAAGTTTTCAAATGAACAACCTGTATAAGCTTTATTGTAATCGTTTAAACCCAACCCAAAGGCGAACGATTAAAAAAAACTAAAGGACATCCCACGCTTCGGGCGCACGAGAGTGCGTGACTGATGCCTACAAAGCATAATGATAAGATTTTCTTGCGTTCCGTGAAAACCAGTCAGTATGCTTGTTGCGGATAGTTGATCTACTCGAGGTTAGTCCAGTTTCTCAGTCACTACTAATCTGGCGGTTAACAAACATAGTGCATCGGTAAATGGATGCAGACGCACGTGTCATAGAGGTATCGGAATACAGCAATAGGATGATAATCACGTCTTGTATACCATAGCCATCGAAGCAATAGCTAAACAGTAACAGCATACCTATGTGACTGGCATCCAGGGATAACCCCTCCACAGGAACTAAACCCTTCATATAAAAACCCTCTCAAATCAGCACTCGTCATTCCGTTCTAATATTCTGTACCGTTACTCTGTCAATTTTATATAATAAATTTTGCATCAACTGTCATATTTGAAGTATGAGTCTCTCACCTTACGTGCGGAACGTGAAATAAACTCAAATCGACGTGTCATAATCGAAAGTGTCATATCTCTCAACATGAACCCAACTGAAAAGAGTACCGTTAAACAAAAAGAGTTAATTGTTGCTCTGAATGAACAATTTCAAAGCCTAACTCACGAGTTTAAAAGCTTTAGAAATATCACCAATCAAAACATTAAAAATATAAATGAATTTACGGAAACTAGCGATAGAAATCGCTCTAAAGAAATACGTGATCTTGTAAAAACTATAGAACTAAAATACGACACCGAAACCAACCAGTCGCAAATCAACACCCATTTAGAAACCGCGGCCGATAACGTAACGGATGACGAGACTGGCGGACCAGACGCTTTACAAAGACCGCGATTAGACCAAGAAACAACTGCAACGACGATAAAGGCCTAGAAGCAGAAAAGGCTATACGTACTGCCGAGACACTACGAGGTCCAGATAACGTAGGCGTTGAAGATTTTATCTTATCGGTCCACAAAGCAAGAGCTTGGTGTAAGGCAAGTGACAGAAAGCTGTTATTAGATCTCATACTGATTGAAAGGAAAACCGACAACGCGAAAAGAAATATACGATATCTAAAAATTAGTTCGTTCGAAGACTTATATTCATGTTTAAGACAACACGTATTAGCACCAACAACTATTAGCAACTGTAGAGAAAAAAAATTTAAAACAAGGGGCAACAGAAAGCGTACAATCTTTCAACTCCCGATTCTGGCAACAGCTCAATGAATTAAATTACGCAGTTCAAAACGAAAACCGCACGCCAATTGAACGATGCGTAGCTATAGATATTGAAGAACGCGAAGCACTTAAAACATATTTGCTCAATTTACGATACGAAATAGGACGGATGGTAGTAGCTAGCAATCCGAAGAACCTGAACCTTGCCCAACAACTAGTAGCCGATAGAGAACAATGGTTACGAGAAGCAAATCGTGTTGCCAACCGCCCAAGGAACCAATCTCACAACGCTATATCAGTATCCAAGCGGAATACTACTGATCCACGATCACAAACTTTTATTCAGTTACCTAGCCGACCATTAGACGACCGCATGAAACCGAAATGTTCCAACGAATTGGGCACACAGCCGAAAACTGCTACTCTCGAAATTTTCCATTCGCCAATCAAGGAAAGATCCCGCCTCGATTAAACCACACGACGGAGAATCCAAAAGAAACTTACCTAGAATCAACTGCACCACCACCGGAAGATTACTATCAATCGCGCTGCAACGAAAAGACGGAAGAAGAGCCAAATTCTTCATCGATACCGGAGCAGGAATCAACCTCATAAAAGAAAAAACCTCACTATACGTCCAAACCTCTAACCCAAAGACCTTCCTGATGGGAAATGACAAACACATCACTGATAAAACTTTCGATCTAATCATATTCAAGAAACATCACCAATTCCACATAGTCCCTAACAACTTTCCCCTAATCGAAGGTGGAATAATCGGACTCCCATTCCTTACAAAGTACCAATACAGTGTCACTAACAATAGACTAATCTTAGACTAAATTGTATTACCATTCCAGAACACCGATAACAAGATAGGACCGGGTGAAACTTTAACTTCAACCCAATACATCGACGGAAAGCCCACAGCAACATATTTCATCAACACTGGTAAACAAATCTGTCATATTACAAACGAAATAGAAAAACCCGATAAACTAAGACAAATTAATAAATTTGCACAAATAATACGTACCAAACATATTAATCCAGAATTTCGAGAACCCCTTGAGAAAATCCTCATCAACTACCTAGACGTTTTTAACATGGAGACAGACTCGTTACCATGTACCAACTTAACCGAACACACAATCACACTCAAAACAGACAAACCTATAAACATCAAATCTTGTAGACCACCCGAATGTCATGAAACAGAAATTGAAACTCAAATCAACGACATGTTAAACAAACGAATCATAGAACCATCGGAGAGTCAATATAACACACCATTTTGGGTAGTTCCAAAGAAATTAGACGCATCAGGCAAACAAAAATGGAGAATCGTTATAGATTTCAGAAAGTTAAACGAGCAAACAGATCAAGACGCATATCCTTTACCGAATTCGGACGAAATACTCGATCACTTAGGCAAAGCTAAATTTTTCTCAGCCCTAGACCTCTCGTTAGGATTTCACCAAATACCTATGGAGAAAAATTCCAAAAAATATACTGCATTCTCAATTCCACGATGTCACTTCCACTATAATCGGATGCCCTTCGGACTTAAAAACGCACCGGCGACGTTCCAACGTATAATGGATACTGTGCTGCGGGAATTAATAAGATATAACTGTTTTGTATACCTAGAGACGTTATAATATTCAGAAGCACCATCCAAGAACATAACCGAAATTTAGCAATTATACTAGACAGATTACAAAATTTAGAATTAAAATTACAACCGGAAAAGTGCGAATTTATGAAACCAGAATTACAATACCTAGGACTCGTAGTAACAAAGAAAGGAGGAAAACCTAATCCCGAAAAGATTCAAGCCGTGAAAGATTTTAAAATACCAAAAACCGCGACCCGCATAAAATCATTCTTAGGACTCGTTGGATATTACAGAAAAATTATACGCAGCTTTTCTAAAATCGCGAAACCACTAACAGATCTCACAAAGAAGGACACTCCATTCCACTGGACTGACAAACAACAACTTGCATTTGACACAGTAAAACAAAAACTCTGCGAAGCCCCTGTACTACAATATCCAGACTTTGACAAAACATTAACATTAACAACAGGCGCGAACAACGAAGGGTTAGGAGCAATACTCTCCCAAGTCGGACATCCATGCTGTTACATATCCCGAACCTTGAACCCTCCTGAGAAAAATTATTCCACGATCGAGGAAAAGTTATTAGCAATAGCGACTAACAATAACAATAGCTAATAACAATACCTACTCGGTAGAAAATTTAAAGTTCAAAGTGATCATCAAACTTTGAAAGGGTTAAAGAATGTTAAGGATCCCTCATCGAGACTTATGCGATGGCGCTTGAGACTCGAGGAGTACGATTATGAAATTGAATACAAAAAAGGAAAAGAAAACACAGCTGCAGACGCTTCATCCCGATTGTATCCTATCACCAATGGAGAAATCCAATCCGACCTAGAAAACCCGGACTATTATGACGAATATATAGACTGGAAAACCAATATCACCCCAGCTCCGATAACTCAAAAACCTAACAGACTACACTTTAAACAAATTACAAAGACCGAACTAGGAGACTTTAACGAACGGCACTGGTTGCATCAACTTGTGGCGATAGATACATTATAAACCGTCGTCTCGGGTAACAGCTAGGCGACGGGAAGTATAAACGAAACACTCGAGACAAAGACCGAACCCAACGATTAGCGGGCGTCCACCGAGACGTCTTCGACTAGAGGCAATCGTATACGAAACAGAATATTTCCGACCGTCACGCCGAACAGTCTAACGAACAGTTTTGTACCTCGCGATTTCAGCGACTATAAATATAATAAACTTTGTTGAGCTAAAACCGACGAATTCATTATGGCACTCATAACCACCTCAAATTAATCAAACACTTTTTAAACACCAAACTGGGAGCTTACAAATAGGAATAAACGACAATAGCTTCAGCACATTAGAAAAGGTAAATATTAAACTCATGCTATGGTTTCTAACAACGAGATTCCTCCCAATTAAACTAATATTTGGACAGGATCCGCGAGTAGACCACGATAACGAACAAAAACAAACGATAATATGCGAAAATCATAACGAGATAGTAGGACACTTAGGTATACACCGCACCGCGAAACGAATACAAGAGCACGATCACTGGACAAGCCTAGAAGAAGACGTTACAAACTTTACACAAAGCTGCGAAACCTGCCAACAAGAAAAGTTAAATCGTATCAGAGCCAAAGAACAACCTATAATAATTGACACACCCCTTAACCCTAATAACAAAATTGCAATGGACATATTCGGATCTCTCACAAAAACCAAACAAGGCAATCAATTTATCCTGTCTATCCAAGATCAATTAACCAAATATCTCATCCTCATACCTTTAAAAGACCAAACAGCCAACTCAATCATTAACGAACTTTTGGATCACTATGTGTATATATTTTCCGCACCTAAAAGTATCCTCACGGACACGGGACGAAATTTCGTATGTAAACTGATGGACACATTTGAAAAGGCTTTTAAAATCTGACACATAAAAACTACTTCTTTCCATCCGCAATCTAACGGATCCCTTGAACGAACGCATGCTGTAGTAAAGGATCTTATTCGAACTTGTACTACCGACCGACAAAACGACTGGGACGAAAACTTAAAACGAATATGCATGGGATATAATACTTCAGTACACGAGACGACCGGATATACCCCATTTGAACTAACATTTGGACGACAAGCTAACATGCCATCCTCAATATCAACCACCCCTAGCCTAATTAGAGAACAGTTGTTTAACCTCTAGAAAACCTCGACATAACGCTTATATAGCCAATGCAAAACGAATCACCGAATCTAACAGAAAGCGATATAAGAGAGATCAAGTACGAAAAATTATTAAGACACAGACGATATTCCAAGCAAAAGATAAAGTATGGGTACGTAACAAAACCAACAAACTAGACCACGAATGGCTAGGCCCTGCGGAAATCCTGTCATCCAATCCACCCACCTATCTTATGGAATATTCCAACGGTCAAACGCAAAGAATTCACGGTAACAGACCAAAACCCTACTTTTCAGGAAGAAGACCATAACATGGATAATCATAACACTCGAATACATTAAAAGCAATGTCGTAGTAAAACCACTAAATTACGCCAACATTTTCTTGGAACATATCGACGATTGCTATCTGTACAACGAACAAGTAGATATCACCCTTGTAGTAGGCCTTAACGATCTAATTGATCAAGTTAATAGATTATAACGTGTGATTGATTTAATAGACCGACAATGTAAACCACCTTGCGCTTACACACTATAAATAAACAACCTAAAATTTAAGTACAGGTAGCTCCAAAACCTGACTCGGCAAACTCAAATTATTATTGCGTTATAGAAGCAAACTCGGATTGCTCAATATCATATGCTCAGTATCTAAAACTTTATTCGGAACTCTCGACGAAAAAGATCTAGAACTCATTAACAAAAACATTGATACGTTATCTGACTCCAACAACAAAATAAAAACAATCCTTAGTAACCAAACCGCACTTATCAAACGCGTGCTAGACGACACCAAAACAAGTCAACTCAAAAACCTTACCAACGATATACACAAGATTGTAAACCACAATGAGAAAAATGAAATATTGGTCTCTCTACTAATTCAAACTGAATCTACCATATCTGAACTCCATATTAACATCGACGAAATTTTTAACACTGTTATGTTAGGAAAACAAAGGATCATAAATCCACAAGTTATAGAAACTGAACAATTCTTAGAAAAACTTGACCAAATAACGAAACAAAACTTTATGACTAACCATATCGAACCTTCAGTTCAAAACTTTCAACTAATTCTAGACCTAAGTAAATTAAAAATATGTATAAAAGATAACAAACTTATACAGGGTAGTTGGTAACTGGTGGTACAAGCAGAAAGGGGGTGATTCTACGCGAAAAAAGAAGTCGAAAATATCTAATAAATAACCCCAAACATCACAGTGAAAAGTTCATACCGAGCGACTTCAGTGACTATAGATTCAATAAAATTTGTTGAGTTGTAGCCGACTAATTCATTATTGCACCCATAACCATCTCAAACATATAGGCAAGTCTGAATCTAATCTAATATTCAAGGTTCACTTTGTAGATCTTGAATATTTCTCACAAAATATAATGACTAATTCATAGCACTTGTCAATTTGTCCTTACCAATAACACCAGTAATCGTAAATGGGGTCGTAAAATTAATACTTTATTCGTAAATGTAATTTTATTTCACGGATCATCAGGCTGATTTCACATTCGTAAACTTTTAAAGCTCTCACGTGATTAAAAATGAACCTTAAAATGAATTTCATTTTGTGACTAATTCTATTTCATGTCTTCTTGAAGTTCAAGATTAATCCGACCAATAATGCTGAACAATTGATAATATAAAGTGTTATATGGAAGATTGTAAGCAGATTTGAATGTTTATTAATCCAGCCTTTGCTCGTTGCACAATTTAATTATAAAATATTTATAAATCCTTACTCTTACTGTTTTCTTTAGTTCCAAAGAATTCGCTGATTTTAATAATTTCAAGGCAAGAATTGTACTTTATCTCTCAATCAATTTATTAAGAGTTTATTAAGAGAGAAAATTAAGGAACATTAATAATCGAAATGAAGGAAGGTACAATATGAATACAACAAGCAAGAGATATATCTGAAGACAATATTTGGACGAGTGGGCGTGAAAATCGAGAATAAAAATCTTTTAAATAGGATAATACGCGATAGTAGGTAAGTTACAGAAGTTTAAAAACATGGTCGAATAAAACTTTCAGGATATTGAAACTCGGCAAACAAATAAAAATTGGAAAATCAAAAGACATTTCGAAAGTGCCATTATGCGCCGTCTTTATATTAAAAATTTTCGCAAATTAATATATGTTGAATGTCTTCGAACAAAGCCGATTATACCAAGAATTTGTAATTTATATAAAGTTTTATTTCAAGTAAATAAATCTTGGAAAACCTGACATATTTCTAGTATCGTGGTTGGTGAACTGAGAGTTTCTACGCAAATTCATATTTTTACGAACAGGCGTCAAGAAATGAAATTTAAATAGAAACTTATTTCATGAAATGTGAAGCGCATATTTTCAGTATTTTCTACATTCCTGCATATTGGAAACGTCTATACATTTTTTAATATTTGCGTTTTCCACAAAAACAAAAAAAACGCTAAACGTTAAACTTCTACTGCAAAATAATTTAGATAGGAATGCAGGTTATGAAAGTAGAATGCATAAAAGGATATTACCAAATATATGTTATGTACCAAAATTCCCTCGGGCTATATGCGTAAAAACACTTTCAGCACGTTCCCGGGACGTTCCATGAAAACTTACATATTGATTCTGATATGAAATAATCTCTTCTGGTGCACTCGTCGCGTATTAGCTACAGCTCTGATAATATTCGATTGAGTAAATAACGAATATGTATTATTGAAGAATTTGTAATCAAACACGCTACATTTCCGAGGGAAAGATTTTAATCATGAATAATTGGTGAAATTGTTGATAATAGTTAATACATTTGAATGAACATTGGAAATTCATTATTGGAGAAGATAAAAAAGCGCTGTGCAAAAACGGGAGGAAGATTTCTTAACGGTGAAAATTAGTGTTGTTACTGGGATCGTCTGAACTACTTGTTCTTACGATCCATCGACGATTGAATAAAAGTTGAAGATACATTAGTTAAAAATTCACAGCTATTTCAAATGATGAGAATTGATTGATATTACGAATAAAAATCGACATTCATTATCTATTATAGCAACTAGATTAAAGAGGTCAACAAAACGGTGGAACGTATTGGATTTGAATATAATTAGTGCTCCAAATCTGATAAATTTAAGGACACTGAATTTTCACACTGAGTGAATTCCGCTAATTAATAAAGAAAATTCGTTGAGATTATTAAGAAAAATCAACTTCAGCTGATCAGCCGAATCGTCTGTTTGGCTAGAATACGATTTAACGTTTGAATTATTCCACACTCTAGTGCCGGAAAATTAGCTTACCCTGGATAAATTACTCAGCTTTCAATCACGAACAGATTGGATTAGCCTTAGCTGATTATTAAGAATTTATTAATGTTGAGGTTTTATCTCTGAATAGAATAGAGAGTCACGCGTGGATGACTGTTTTTTCTTCTTTTATTTATTTAATTTGTATTTTTCACTTCGTCCCACTGAACATTTGGTAATTTTTTCTAACTTTATTGCTAAATAACATAGGGATTTCTACCCCAGCGGGATACTGTCTTCGAGTTTGTCTATTTTATTTCTTTAGTAAGGTCAGTGGCGTGTTTTGTTTTTAGTCCTCTTTTTATGCGGGTGTTGTTCGTTTCAGTAGCCAGTTGATTTGGATGTGTTGTCATTGTTTCTTTGTATTCTTTTGCGTATCTGCCGATTTCTTCCTTGACCGTTGATATTTTTAGGACTTTGCG
>JACXIV010000830.1:0-20051 GCA_014737475.1 Bombus confusus
CATCTTTGCAGAGCAGAACTATATCATCGGCAAATGCCAGCACGGAAACGTTATTGCTGGGACTTATGTTTATTTCTTCTGTATCTCTTTGTAACTTATCCAATAATGGATCTAAGCAAGTATGGAAAAGGAGCGGGGAGAGAGGATCCCCTTGTTTTACACCTCTCAACATTTCTATCTCGACCCCGTCGTTCTTACCAGTATTTATTATCGTTTTACAGTTATAATACATATTCGTTATTAGATCAACGACTTGGGGCCGGGATCCCCTTTGCCCCTAAGACTGGGTTCAAGTATTCTGTGGGGAATGGTATCGAAGGCTTTAGCAATATCGATAATAGTGAACACACCGCCGCTACAATTTTTGCTGCTTTTTAATGCCATGTTTAATAATTCTATGTTTTGTTTGCAGCCATTCTGCGGTGTGAAGCCTTTCTATCTAATATTGTGTTCGAAAATTCCTCTTAATCTTCTGTCGATAATCGACGAGAAAATACGGCTTAGAATTGGTCCAATTGTTATGGGTCTCCAGTTTTCGATTTTAGTGGGATCTTTGTTAGCCTTAGGTATTAGTGTTGTCCTATTGGACTTCCACTCATCTGGAAACCCTGAGCAGTAGATTAATATGTTAAATATTCTGGATAATATAACTGCTAGACCAGGCATTTGCAGATGTTTGTTCTGAAAACCATCCGGGCCTGCCGCAGAATTGCTTCTTAAATTCTTTATTCTATCCCCTATTTTATTTTATAATAGGCGGCGTATTGACTACTTTTCCAGCGAAACGCAAACACGCCGCCAAGTCCAGCGGCGTATTGCTTGCTCCTTCGGGGGAAACGCAAATAACACCGCTAAAACCAGCGACGTATCGCTTCACACCCGGCGGCTAGGCAGACTACGCGGCTAAGCTCAGCGGCATATTGCTTTCACCACCAGGGAGTCACAGTTACTCCCGCCCGACTATTTATGACATAGTCGGAAAATTAATTTCAATTCAAATATTACTGTCGTGGATATGCTTCAAATTATTTGTATTCCGCTATTGATTAATCATAGTATTATTATTTATACGGGATTTGCTGTAATCATATGTACTAATTAAAATATTTTTTAAAAGTTTTTGGTTCAAATTCATTTGAATTCCACAAGACCACTATCTCGCACTCAGTCGCAAGATACCATATTTCAAGTTTCGATACTCTGTCTCCGCTATTTTCCCGACCATTCGGGCGCATCGCTTGAGCTCGGATTCTTTCGAGTTAAATAGTATATGGGAAGCGGTTAACGTACTATCGAGGTATAGAATTCCATACTTCGTTTACGCGTATACGGTGTTTTGTCCTATATTCTATTTGTAATTTCATATTAAAATTTAATTTTAATTCCCACCGTTACGAACGCTGCAATCTTATCCTGTACTGAATCGGTAACATTGGGAGTGACAATAGGATAATATAGTGATAAGGGAGCTCTAGAGCACGGTTGTATACACGGGCCTGGACATTTCAGCGGAAAGAATCGCGATTACATAAACAGGCACAAGAAGATTCTCGTTCTGCTTATGAGTGATATGTTATAAACATCTCTGACAGAGACAAAACACTCCACTCATCTCTGTTTTTCTCGTAAGAACTAGAACTTTGTTGTTTTCAGTGTTGATTTTTCGCAACTTCATTTTCGAGGGATTTTCCTTACCGAGTGTCGAGACCTGTTTATATGCTCGTGAAGAGGGTAAGACTTTTAATATTCGAAGATATGATTTATAAATCGATCGCTGGTAACAGATCGATTTGTTTGCATTTAACGCCACTTTCGTCATTTTTACCACTGAAGGTAAAGGAACTGAAGGTAACTAAAGGTAACTAAACTGAAGGTAAACTAGACTACTTTTCATAACTTTTTTCAACATATTTAAAGTAAACATACAGAAGAATGTTGTTTCAGTAATTGTAGATCTATATAAAAGAATAGAGTTCAGTTGCAGACACGATCGTGTAACAGATTGCAACAAAGCACGTCGCGCGACGAAACTTAACAGACTAACAAATCGATTGAAGCACCTTACTTTCGGAAACATTTTCTGACTCGTAAGAGATTTATCCCTTCCACTAATATCCAGACCTGTGTATACGGCCATGATCTATTATAGGGCCTGTGAACCTTGGCATGAAAAAAAGCATCGGGTGCCAGGTCTATCCTATATTATGTCTGTATTACCACTCAATGCATTTTTTCATCTCAATCTTATCGGCGGGGTACAGAATCAAGGATAAATAGAGATTACCAACGCTTATGGACGAAACGCAGCCAAAAGATGGACACTGAGAATAAGGGCCTTTGATGATCAACGGTTGCACTATTCGCCGATGTGCTCTTGATGGTAAAAACGATTGAATGTATGGTGAAAGGAGAAGTACGACCTTAGTTCGTACTGGTGAACTGTGTTCTAGTTATCTCCTTATAAAACTATTATTATTATTCTATTTGTAACATAAATGCTTTACGAAGAATCACGGTAAATAAAGTAAAATTTGTTAGAATCATCTAATAAATATGACAAATGTATATAGTAATACCTATGTTTGGCAGTACAGATAACGTTTTTGGCTATCTTTTTTGATAATGTAACAATTATTGACAAAAGACGCAATTAAGTAAGAGAACACGGTTCCGTTTTGCCGATCCGAACGATGTTGGCTTTAATCTTAGCTGAGATATTTGTTTGAAATGAATATATTTGCAAATTGAATATATACATTTTCCAATGTGCAAATTTAAAACACACACATTTAAAAACTGAAAGATGTGTTGAATCGTACTTTATGTTTCCAATTAAAATTTTATTGGTAAGGTCAACAATTCTCATTTATTCGTTTCATAAATATTTATATCATTTCTTACTATAATTGTTTACGAGATTGATATTGATTAACATATTTTTCAATTAACATATATACATAAGATAATCTGAAAGGTATTAATAAAAATTTTAATGACGCGTTATAATTAATGCATATTTGTTATTGGTTGTTTGGCCAAATGTATTTATTATAAATACGAGTAAAAACGAGTTGAAGCATAAATTTAGCATTCTAAATTTAGCAATTTTGTTCATCGAAATGACTTTGTGCTCATTACAATTTAACTACTACTTCTGAACATTAATAAATATTTTTGCTATCAAGGACGTCATTCGGAAGGCAATCAATATTAGCTGCCACTTAGAAAAGATATCTGATTTTAAATAATAAGGATATAAGTATATTCAAACAATGTCTTACCTGACATTTATAAAACGCATGAGAAACATGAATCAATACGAAGAAGGAAGTAGGAGGCATCCGAGTTCTGAATAAAAGTTTCACTGATAAAGTAATAGAGAAAATATTTTCAAAATTTAAAGCGGATAATCCGCATTTACTTTGTGATAAATTTTGTAGCCAAGCTAGGTAGGAAGGAACGTAATGATTTTACAGGACAAAGAATATGTAGGCGTTGAAAAGACCTACAAAGTGAGACCTCGAAGTTAAAATCTGTCCATACGCTAACTTTTAAAAGAATATGGAATATTCCTTTCATTTTTATGGTAACGGATCGGCGTAAAATCTTTATTCTTATTTATTTAATAGAAAAGTCATACTTTTTGGAGCCACGAATTTTGACCTTTTTCGGTATTTACATTTTTCATTCTACTTTTTTTCTGTAAAATCGTTACGAATTCTCCGATCATTATGGATCGTTTCCTTCTACACACGAAAAACTTTCTTTTCGCACCCTTATGTATTTTTCTAATAATGGTAATAATAATGACGTTAGCAAAGAGTGTAGCAGGGTAAGAAACTCAAAAGCGCCCTTGAACCGATTTTATCAGACAATGGATTACTCGATAGCTTACCGAAAGAAAATATCGTAAACCAATTCTCAACATTTTGCCTCGACCGAGAGGTAGTTATTACAGTTGTACGGTACATTACGATTTTTATGATTGGCAATGTAAATTTGTTCATTGTAGTAAAAGTCAAACCAAGAAGTCCTCTTGTTTTCTCGGATTTCCTTTAACTATGAAGTGTATTTCACTTGTATGAGAATCTTAGTGATGAATTTCCTGGTTTTAAATAAGCAATCAGGATTTTGTGGAGAATTCAAATCCTACACGTACGACGTACCGTTTAGCTTTCCGACATATTTTATTAACGAATTTTAAACTCATCCATCAGTTGAATGTCAAATTAATGAGTCGCTTTCCACCAAATTCACAAACTCTAATGCAGTAGCTGATATTCAATTATTCGATTGTGAGTATCTTTTCGGCGAATTAAGAAAGTTTGTGAAAATTGTCGAAGCTGCCAATATGATGGAAAGTGAAAAGTATCCTGATTGATTTGATTAAGAAAATCTAACGGACATAGAATAAACGCGCTGAACTTGTTATGTTAATTAAACTTTATTCTAAAATTCGCATGGATGATTATTGTATTAAGATCGAAACGACGCTTGCAGTTGTATAAAAAGCATGAGATTAGAAATTGTTTGAAATTTGTAAATGTTTGAAAAATTACGTCGGTGGTAGTATTATTTATATTTTATGCAATTGTTTTTCGATTGAAGGAAATGTGATAAGATCTTCCGCTGAGAAATCATCTTAATGTTTATGTAACAAATAAATGAAATTAATTTAGATTCACCAGTAAAACTTCATTTGAAGATATAAAATACGATTTAACATATATTTAATTTATAGATACATTCATTATAAAAATAGAGTCTCTGCTAAGATTCAAACCAATCTTGTGTTTCCTTTTTTAAATTCCTCCTGTTGTCAACAATTGTTACATCGTTGGAATACCAACGATACGCCAAGAAAAGTATTCAGACTGGATAAAGGCGAGCACGAAACATACTATAATGCTGTTAAACTTTATTCAAACAAAAACTTAACAGGTGAGACCATACACTCTTAACTTAGTCTAGTCTTAGAAATTAGATAATTAGATAAGCGGAACGCGGCTTTGAAGACTGGTCAAGCACCAGCACGTATTTGACGCAGGTTAAATCGCAACAGTGTACCCGAACCGAGCGTGGAACGTGGTATGAGCAGTAGCGGCGCTGTGCTGATTACGAGAGTGAGGATGACAGTAAGTAGACGGAAGCTACTGCGCTTACTTACTGTCACTTACTCACGTCAACTCTTACCGATGCTTACTCTTACTCACACTAACGAGCCGAGCGCGGCTCATCGATTTATATCCCGGCTCTTTTCCCATTGGTTCTTTCTGATTTTTTTTGGAAGAAGTAGAGATCTAAACCGTTTGGGCGGACAAAGGACAAAAAGTCAACGGCGGAGGTGGAAGCATGAACAATTACCGCCCGCCGTTTGTCGCTCTGATAAGTCGACGACCTGTCGGTGAACTATGACAGCTCGAAGTTTACCGATTTGACCGGAGCGCCGGCGCCAACAGTGTCGGAAACTGTCGAACGAGGCTGTCGACTTTTAGGTGGTAGAAAAACAGATGCGACGAGCTAATCGGCCGGGACATAAGAAATACGGCAAAAGTTACGGTCTGCATCTTACTGCCAAAAAATTCTAAAAGTACAACTTTTGAGTGTTTCTTATTCTTAACATTACGTTATACAAAGATAAACAAAAACATTATCTACACTGCCGGACATAGGTATTACTATATACATTTGTCATATTTACTAGATAATTCTAACAAATTTCGCTTTATTTACCGTGATTCTTTACAAAGCATATATGATACAAATAAAATAATAGTAATAGATTCATAATAATATGACTAGAAAATAAAAGCAGCGAAGAATACTAAATATGATACTAAATTACAATACGAAATATGAATAAGTGTCCCAATACTGGTTGGCAGTGTATGTTGTTTATTCTGGCAGTGATCCATACCGTGCGCACACTTCTCCTCCATAGCTCATCGGTGCAAGTCAGGTTCATACTATTACGCATTTCCTCTCTCACCGTGTATTCAATCGTTTCTCCCTTGAAGAGCTCATCGGCGGATAGTGCATCCGTTGATCATCAGAGCCCCTAATTCTCAATGTTCATTTTTGCACATAAGCATTGAGTGGTCTTCATATTCAACTCTGAGGGCGGCTACAGTGGAGTTGACGCCTTTTCACCAGAGTTTTCTGCACCAAAAATGTCAAGTCACGCGAAAGTACTAGTCGCGCAATCTAATTGAGCCTCTAACCTGTGTTATTGCATATGCATCCTTATGCAAACGAAGATTAGTTTCGTTGTGGTTTAGCGACAAACGAGTTTATTACAACTTTAAGGTGTTCTCGGTACCTCAGTCCGTGTATGTGCTGGCTGCTCTGCTTTTCAAGAAAAGAAACAAGAATGACGACAAAGCCGGTGTGAACGTGATACAACTTCGACTAACTGCAATTTTTAAAAAAATTTTACGTATCGTCTAGCAAAGAAATTCTTTTAACTTTCCAAAACAATTCAAACCGTTTTGTCCAATTTAAAAAAAATTACTCTGTTTTCACGAGTGTTTCGATAGTTTCGCGACTCAGCGTATGTGTATGCGAATTCACAGAAAAACAAATGTTTTCGACTTTCTAAAGCTGAACAAAAATTTTTCGATTGGAAAACAGATGGTATTATTGTCTCACAAAAAACGGAGAACGTTTCGTAAACATGTTATGAAGCTCGTGGAAAACTATCGCAATTTTTTGTGTAATAAAAAAGTAGCGTAAAAAATTGAACTGTTATTTGGTCTTGCGTGTAGCAAGGCTGTAACAAATTTTTATTTTATTAAATATCATATAAGACGGTCTGATAAAAAGAATGTTCCATATAAAAGTTCCATTATTTCGTTAATTGCATTTTAGCGCGTTTGTATAAACCCAAAACCAATTGGAGTAGGAGACCACTTTACGCGCCGCTTACAATAGCAAACAGTGCTAGGTATCACGGGTACCTGTACGAGTCGCCAATCTACTAAATGGACGTGATTGAACGACCCACTGATATCAGTATCACGTCTCGACCAGGTCTAGTCGACCAATTTTAGTCGACTCGACTATAGCTGCCCTGACAGGATAAACGTGACATTCGATGCTTTTTCGTATTCCACGTTTTGGAGGTCCCAATACCATTTTTGTATCACATGCGACGTTATTGATTCAGCATAGTAGTGGTTTGAATCGATTAAACTAAATTTTCCTACGGAATTACAAATAAAGTATAGATTAGGACATCTAGCAAATGAAGTATAGAATTGTATACTTCCTCAACATGTACGTACTTTGTATTATTTTCAACCGTATTATGGTATAACTGATTAAAACGATGATTTTGTGCAGAACCTATTATATCCTTAATGTTCTCCAATTTTTATTTTAATCTCCCAACTGCAACAACTGTTCATTTTTCACTCTATTCTATAAATGAAAGTGTAAGCTTGTTAAGTAGTAATCTTTTAGATGCAAAACCTTCTTTTTACTGTCAGAATACCACAAATCAATTTTTACTGTAAAATTTTCTAACTCAAACACTTTTGAAAATTTTAAGAAGATATTTTATTGTCTAAAATTAATTTTATGCCTTATTAAGTTTTCGCACACAATTTACTTGGAGTTTAATATTACAATTGATTATACATATGTATATTAAATCTTACGCTATATGTTAACTCCTTTCTCGATTTTTTAATCTATAATGATTTATCTGATACATCGCAGCATCATGATTGTTTCGGTGTCCACCATAAATCAACGGTAATTATGGAAAGAAGTTTTCCCTCCACACTGCTTTCGATGATTTTTGAATATTTTGTTGCGGGTATGATTCTGAACAACTTTTTTCTATGTATGTAACCACCGGACTCTCTCAGTTTTCGAGATATTCTCAGAAATGTACCATTACAGTGAATTCTGTCCATAGTTGTGCATCCGTGGCACTGTATGCATGGCATCAGTATTGATTATTGACTGCATAAAATAAAAGGCAACCCGAAACTAATTCTTATCTCTTGTTTATAGTATATACGTATAAATGAGAGTTGGGCCACCTTGAGCTACAGCCTGTAAGAAATATCTGTTATCGGTCAATGAAAAATAAATATCATCAGTGTATTGGGTTTGGGTTTGTGTTACCTTTTTCAATTCGGCCAACGTTTGTGTGAAATAGTAACAGATTAATTGTAATAATAATTACAAATTTAATAATGAATAATGACAAATGTCGCAACGACACACACATGAAACTGTTAGCAGCGATAATAACGAATATATAAAAACATAAAATGTATATTATACATATATTATTTACTTTGCATTGGGTTACTAGTCGGAATACTTGCATGTGCATTTGTGAATGAGATTTTCGTAGGAGCAGTTTATTTAGATTCGAAAAGTATAATATTTAGATAAGGAGATCGATGGTTGATGGATGATAACAGATCGCCAAGCTGCGAACGAAGCGACGAACGTGTTGGTTATGCTTGCGACTCTGTCACGGATTCACACATATGGGCAGGATTTAATGTCTATTAGGCTTTTACCAGTATCTCAGCAACTAAGGCCAACTGCCGTTTATATGTGCAAGAAAAGGTTGTTCGATATATTGAGCTTCACAATATATTTCAAAATCATTGAAATCGAAGAGAAAGTGGCTTTTTTACAAGTTCACTGTTATTTCTTATTTATAATTCTGTAAAAGAATTGATTGTAGTTTTAAATAAACAAAATAAAAAAAAAATTTCTTATTTATTTCATTATTGATTTATTTAATAAACGGACATATAATTTTTTATGAAATACGAAACAGAATATTTAGTTATATTAATACATTTCTCTTATAGTAATTTCTCATACGTCTTTTTTTAATCCTTTTAATACATAATGGATAAATAAATTAATTAACAACTAATAAAATAAAAATTTTATTAAATAGGTTTTAGCCAGGACCTAGTTGGGGTCTAAGCATTTCTTAGTTCGACCCAACTAATTTTCTACTCGGGCTGGGTGAGTAATTTAGTGAAAGAAGAAATGTGGTTAAGAAGAAAAAGAATTAAGTGGCCAATTTTTAGGTTTTAATACTCAGCTACCTGCACAGTTCTAAATTAGGAAAATATTTCGAGCAAGAAATTTAGTAAATTTTATATATAATTTTTAATGCACCATGACTTTTCGTAGTACATATCTTTTACTTTTAAAGTTAATTTGAATTCCAGATTAAAGATCACACTTTTCCAATACGTCAGCTTCAAATAGTTTTCTATTTTTTTTCCCATGCATTTATTTTAAAAACCTATTATACGAAATATTCTTTCGTTTTGCATATATCGACTCGTGTCCGTATTGACGCATTGACGTATATGCTCGTGGGTGCTATCAAACTACTCCCTTTCCAACTAGATATATCCATATTGAAATACTTCTTTGTAACTACCAACTGACAGAAAAACCACAAAAATTGACGAAAATGGATTTGTAATTTTATTCTTTTCGTGTGGTTATCGTTAGATTTTCATTTCTTAGGAGTACAAAAGGCTTTGAAGTTGCCGGAATATAACACCATTGGAATTTTGTCAACAATTTTAATATAAAATTGCAGATTATGTACCAAAGTGAATATAAATCAATATCGAATTCCAGTACATCGTTTTTTAATAATATTAATACAACTTAAAAGAATCTATATTAAGGATGCTTAGCATTTTGGACGTATGAAAATCATAGTAGATTATCCTAGCAACTTTTTTCTTTTAAATACTGACTTCAATAGAAAATATGTTTTATGACATTTACCATATAACTGTTAACGTATAGAAAAAGGTACCTTTTTTTATTTATTTTCAGAAAAATAGCGATGTCGGAGTAGCTGCAGAATGAGTTTCCTGAAATTGAGCTGTAAATCGATTTTGCGTGTTTTTCAGAACTCGTATGAAAAAACTATCGAAAATTTTCATTTCCTACATGACAAAATCTACCGAAGTACATAGAGATTTTTCGACTGATTGAAAGTATTTTTTGTAGACATTTTTATAACGAAATTTTTTACTAAAAAGAGGATTTTTCTTTAAATATTTGTCGTTTACATAAAAATGCATATTTCTAAAAATTCCTATGTAAGTAGAACCTCCTGTTAAGATACATGTATTTTATAGGCCAGTATTTTGGTACTATAGTATTGATATTATGGTACTTTTTAAATTACAGGACTTCTTTTTAAACCTTCAAAAGTGTAGTGGGTTTTTGCAGTGTGTAATATTTATTAATCTAAAGCATCTTTTGTATCTTAATAGAATAATAAGTTTTAGTTTATTTGCTATTTGCTCTGTTGCTTTATTTTCAATAACATTATTTAGATAATAATATGTTTAAATAATGAATTTTAGTAAAGGGATATACAATCTTGGAAGCTTAAAAAAAGTAGAATAAATCAAACATTTTTTTCGCTTACAAGTATTTGGTAAAGGATCACGATTTTTATAGGAATCTTTAACCTACATCTTAACTCTATGTTTCTATTTTTTTTATTACTCAAAATTACAAAATAGCGCAGTGGCACAACATTATCTGACTCCATATCCAGCGGAACCTTGTTTGCGTACAGCCAGCGGCAAATGTGATTGGATTGTAAAAAGTAAAAAAATTTTGTGCGAATTTATACAAAAATAGATTGTCTTCGATGTAGCGTACTATTTTTCTATAATTTTGAAAAGTAAGAAAGTCGCAGCTTGTTAAGACCAAAATTTTATTTTTTGGCCGAAAAAAAATCAAATTTAAACATTTATAAAAATTCAACTGATTAAAATATCAAAAAAATTGTACGCTACATTGCAGATAATATTACGCAGAATAAAATACCAAGTTAATCGGATGAAAAGTTTCGGGGATCTACTGGGTGTAAGATCGAAAAGCGAAGTTTCGAAAAAACGCGTTTAAAGTTTTAAGCGAAGCTTTCGCTAAAATAAAAGAATGCTCTCGCATTCAGTATTGTAATTTTTCCATTTTTTTAAATTTCAAAATATCCTTCTACCATAGTGTTCTACGCATATCGAGCTTGAAAAAATGCAAAAAGAAAGAATTTCGATGTTTTGAAGCCGACATGGTTGCATAGCCCCTTAATATTTATTGTCTTATTCGACATGTACAGTTTCATCGAAATTGTTTCAAAGACAAGCTTCGAGATATGTTTCCTTAAACATTATAGTGATAGGGAAAATACATTATCATTATTAGCTATATATTTAAACATATTCAGTGTGCGAAGAAAGTATTTTTGCGCGTTTTAAAGGAGAATAACTCTTTTAATATTGAACAAAACGACTTGAGTCTTTTTGAGAAGTTGAAAGGATTGGATTATTAGATAACGCGTAAAATTTTTTTCGAAAGAACTGCAAATTAATCGGAATAACGAAGAGAAAAGTAAGGTTTTAATAATGTTTTACAGCTATTATTATCTACACTGGTAATGGAAATAAACAACACATTTCGAAGATTTATGCCAGTTATAGAAACGCTGAAAATTCATTCAAATTTCATCGAAATCTGTTAACGCCGCTATAAGCTACAAACGGATAAAAATGCTAAAAATTTCAGTCTTGCACGACTTTCCGTATATATATTTTATGTATACGTATTTTCAGCGTATACAAAGCGTGGCATATAAAATGTTACAAGCCATTTCCTCCAAAGCCACTGCTGTTATCAACACTGAAATTTTCAGCTGTAAAATGGTGGGCTAAATGATAAATGATTGTAAATATGATGGGTAAAATGGTAAAGAGGGATTAATATTTTAGAATGTAAGATATTGTGTGCGCGTGTTTCTTAGGGGTGGAAACGGTGCCACGATCTTTTTTTTTTTTAGAATGATATTAATATTAATATATAGTAATTTATTAATAGCAGGCGTATCAATTATTCGATATTTGGACAGATGTTCGCCCTTAATTGTCTTCATATCCGTAGTAGCAATGGAGATACGATAGTTTGAATATTTCAATATTATTTTACAAAATTGCGCGTGTATTGTAGCACGAAGTGCAGTGCAGATCTAAGGTAAAATGACTTATTTGCGCTATATTTGTCACCAAAAGAAAGCTAACAACTTTTACCCTTTTTGTTTTGGTATCTTTTTTTATTTTGCATAGATAAGGAGTTATAGGAGAAAATAATTTACACAAGGGGGACTCCGTGAAGGTGTCGAAAGATATCAAAACAAATATATTTTACTTTGAAATTTATGTCATTAAATGTTCAAAGAGTTGTCCATTATCTTCCGAACATGCATTTATTCTTGTGAACATATAGCTGTACGAACATATGATGACATTGTTCGAGTTACGGATTTATAGGCGGTGTGAATTTTCCTTTTCATAGTTCCTTTCGTAATTGGTGCCGCTGCCATCACTTTCTTCTTTATGTAGCCCCATAAAAAATTAAGTGGTGTTAAATCAGGTGACCTATGTGAAAAATGATTTTGAAAATAGAATACATTTCTTTGGATATCTTTAGCATCTTCGTGGAGCTCCCGTTGCGTAAAAAAAAATTCGCTATAATTCTTTAACTATGCAAAATAAAAAAAAATGTTTTAGGTAAAAATTGTTAGTTTTGATAACATCTGTCGGAATATCGAAAAATTAATATGCCATCCCACTTTTAAAAAATGGGGTAGCGCTCTTTTCACCCTCAAAAACTCACCGCTCAATATCGTACACCCTAAATTCATAGCCCCTCCGCTATTTAACAGCTTAAAATTTTAAATTGATATCTGCAGTAGCTTCGGAGACGGCAGCTCGTAACACTTTATCTATCTCACCATGTATATAATACATAACTGTTTTATAATAAAAACTTTATCAAGAAATAAAACAGTTCTATAAAATATGACAATTACAAACGACAGTTTTATTATTAATATTGACTTGCGAAAATCAATTTAATCGGGTTATAATACATTATTATACGTACGTTATACGTATGGTAATTATTACGAATAATATCATTGCAACTTAATTTAATTTTAGTTTCGCAGTTGAAATGTCTTGTCAAAAATGAGCAAATGTTCGAATACTTTTGAATGGTATATCTCTTAAGCCTTAAAGATAATTATTTGTTGCGCTTTACTCGCTGGTATTATCTGAGATAATCCATTTTAGAAATAATTTATTTCTCACGTAGGAGTTTGTTTATTTGCAAGAACTTTATTTTCAAATAAACTCGTTTGCTATTTTATTTTAAATAATTATCAATCATTGGACTTCTTTATTCATTATTTTCGTTTCAAATAGAAAGTGTCCAACCTTATTGTAGATGCACTTATCCTCTTGTATTTTTGTAACGCAGTTTGAAAGTATAAGCCGAATGAAAGAAGAAAAGACAGAACGAAGGTGTTTGGTGAGTGTAAGGTAGTGTAGATATCTATATCATTGGAGAGGATAGGACTTGCGCATTGGTTGGCATTCTGTTTAGCTTCCTCGTCGACGACGTACACCTAGTTCCATCAGTCACGTGGAGAACTTCCGCGGCTTCGGTTCGTTTCCCTGGTTCTTTCTTTTCTTCTGACTCGGTCGGTTCGCGTTCTTTCGTGTTATGTTTAGCGGCAAGTGACATCGACTGATTCAAGAAAAGAAAAAGTTGCGGTACCTAACAACTGGCAGAATTTGACGAAGGTAAGAGACGATTCAAATTGCACGACTCATTATGCGTTCACGTTTGTCCTTTTCCAGGAAAACAAGAGAATATTCCAATATCTTTAATTTCTTCGTTTGATATACGTACTTTGATATTTTTAAATCAAATATTCATCATATATATTACGCTATCGCTAAAAACGTAATTATTTGTATCGCGGAGAAACTATGTCTGATTAAATCACAAAGTTGTGGATTTTTGTGACAATGGTTGTTTTTATATACAGAACAAATTAATTCACATTCGATAATAAATCGATGAATTTCATCATATCGTGAGCTTCTCTTATGACAACTAGAGTCTCATCTTATTATTTAAAAAATCGAAAAGTTTCTCCAAGAGTTGCATCTCATCATCAATATTGCACGTTTTTTAATGTCATTTGTCGCGTAGTTCAAAGAAGTATTTGCTGAAGAATAAGGGTTAACGATTTGGACGATTTAATTTCTACAATTTTAAAGCGCAATAGCGTAAAGTTTCTCACGATAAGATGCTTTGCCATACTAATAAACTATTTGAAGAACTACCGCAACTGAAATGTACCTTTATTTCCAAATTTTATGTAATTTTTAGCTAATAATAAGAGTAATACAAAGATAAACAAAATATTTTTATATGTCATTTGATACGTCCTGGTTTGTATGCAAACGTGCAATTTGTACCTTGATACATGTCTGCATGATTACCTATACGATCGACGAAAGTCAAAGAAGCCTTTGAAAAAAGAGGGGAAGGAATGAATACAACTTACAAGAAACGCATTCGTGTATTGATATCCATCTATAGTTCTACTTTTATTTTATTTAAATATATATCGTTGTAAAAATCACGCACTGAGTTTGTACGTTTTGATTGAAATACAAATTGTCGAAGTATTTATAGAATAAATTGAATCGAGTGACCGTTTTGATACATAAATGGAAATCTAAATTCTAGACATAAAGTATTTTTTAAAAATTTGTAGTAGCAAACATTTTTTTTTTTATTAATATTACTAATCTAATTTCTATTATAGAAATTGGAAAACATTTATTCGTATTAACGAGTCAGTACATTTGTCACAGGGTTTGCATAAAATGCTATTATTTCTATACTTACTGGATCTAGGCTTAGGGTTTCTTTCGAAAACGCATTTCTTTAATTAAGCTTTTTATCAATCTTAAAAGCAAAATACATGTTTCGGAGGATAAAAATAATAAAAAAAAATTGGACAATGAAATTGCAATGGCTTACGTGTGTCTATAAATATTTGAAATTACTAATTTAAAATTATTACGAAATTTTTGAGAAATGAAAAACTGAACAAATAATGAATACGATTAACGTCTATCTACAAACATTAAAAATTACTCACTTAACATTATTAAGCTTCGATATATCGTTTTCTTTTATCCAAATACGTATTATCAAAAACATTTTGTGTAAAATTAGTGTTGTATGTATCATAAATATTGTAAATTCCTATATTTAGTTTTCTTTTTAAACATAATAAAAATCACATTTTCGTCTTGAATTCATTGTCTGTAACCGCGTAATATAAAAAATTGTAGCTCAACCGACATCATAGGTTGATCTTTATAGTTTTTGAAAAAGATTGGTTTGCCTTAAAAATTCTAGCAATCGCAATATTTAATTAAAATTTGATAAGTTATCTTTCATAGAAGAAGAATTATCACTAAAGTATGTTATAAGAAATCAATTTGAAACTAATTTATTCAACGCGAAGAACATTTAGTTTCGCAGCTTTTATCAGCGATTCGGGGTTTGGGCTTTAGGGTGAAAAATCGCATTGGGGGAAAGAACGTGTAAGGACGGTTTTGTATTTCACTGATACTGAAAACGTTTTTATTTCCTTAGGGAATAAACTTTATATTCGCGATACCTTTATATTCGAATATTCTAATCTTCGAGTTTCGAGAATGTTTTGTTATATTTTTATATGAATCGTGCTCTTACGCATCTGTTGTAAAGAAAGAAACATTAATATGAAATTTTTTATAAGTGCGTACAACGGTGAAGATATGGATAATGGAAAGGTTCGATACATGAAATCATCTTTTCTGAGAGAGAAGCGGGAATAATTTTATTCTAAAAAGAGTTTTTAACTCAAAATCACACGATGCTTTATCCTTAACTATCCTGACTTATTTCTTTGACTCATTTCTGAATGAGCAAGAAAGTTTTGCAACAATTTAAGTAAGATTAAAAAAATAGATTCTCGAAATTTGGTTTAATTGAATTTTGTCATTTTAATTGAAGGAATACAGTAGTATTTGCACATTTATATTACATTTTGTGTGGCTATTGTATATTTTACATGCTTCTTAAAAGTATTTTACAAAAAAACTTTGTTACGAAGAATATTTATGTTGCGAATGGGAGCAGTCGTAATAATAAATTCTAAATAATTCTAAATAAAATTACATTTTATCGGTATATCACCTTAGAAAGTAATAATTTTTGATATGAAATATAGAGATACGTAAAATGCATAGAAAATCATTTTAAATCACGTTTATAATTTTTTTATTTTTGCGTTTTTATTGGTTTCGTTTGATTAAATGTTTCATGGTTGGCGAGGTCTGCGTAAATTCACTATTACTGCTTATCATAAACCAAAATCCAATAGCTTCGTTGAGATGCGTCGCAAACCGCTTGAATAAAAGTCAGATTATTTGGTTTCATATTACTTTATATTACATGCAATTTATCCTATGTACGTACAATATTAGATGCCCTATAATGATACGTTTCGCGTTATACGATTTTCGTATAATAATGCGGTGCTCTTACAACACGATTATAAAATTGCTTAAAGAGACTCTACAGTGTTACGAATAATTATAGGCTCACACACATTTTCTGTATTATTCGTGGAATATTTCCAAGAAACCGCTGATCGTGTCTAGATATGTTAAGTGAAATTATTCTTGTAAATTGAACGCCATAGGATATCAGGAGGTGTTAGATGACGAATTATTGCCTATCATAACGTGAAATAGAAGACAAAAGGACAACTTTTCAACAAGACAATGCTCCTATTCAGACAGCCGTCACTAGGAAAAAGTGGTTTCAAGATTTTGGAATAGAATTATTTTGCCATGGTCAGCATTGAGTTCTGATCTGAATCCGATCGAGAATCTGGTAGGAATTTTAGTAAGAAAAGTTTACGATCGCTAGAAGACCACCAACGGAAAATGTCGCTGAACTTACAGAGGGAATAAAATCCGCGTGGCCGAATATTCAAAATAAAACTTTATATACATTAGTGGATAGTGCACCTAACAGATTAATAGAAGTAATCAGATATAACGAAAAATCCAGTAAATATTGAATGAAAAAGTAACAAAATTAACATTCAGTTTATATTTTTTTCACAGCTAAAAACACAATTTTGAGGGAAATTTTAATTTTCTCCAGACTTTAAAAGAAGATTTTTGTTTGTTGTATCCTCCCTTTTTTATATTATGATATTATTTGATTTTTTATATTATTACATTATATTTTATATTTTATATTATTATATAAACGATTTTGTCAATTTGTGTTTTAAATGAAAAAATAAAAAAATTATAATTATTCACGCCACTGTACGCATATGTACGTGAGTAAATTTTAGAAATGCAAAAGCATATAGCTGCCTTAAATAGACAAGGTAAAGAAACACAATCAGTACATATTTGTATGTAACTGATTTGCTATGGTTGCTTCCTGTTCATTATTGTAGACTTGTCTTATTCGTGACATATCAACAAATGTTTACGTTTTTTAATTGACTCGAAAAGTTTTGCATTATCTTTGCTATGATAAGGAGAATTTTACGTATTGCGTGACAGTTATTTCTATATAGAATTAGCGTAAAAAAAATTTATTTTGGTTCTTACGCTATGGATCCGTTATAACGCAGAACATGCAGTGAGAGTCAACTGAGCATGTACTTTGCAAACAAAAGGATCGTATAATATTGACTTACTTACAGATTTACTAGCGTCTTTTTATCATCTTATTTGTTTTCCTACATACTTTATATCTTTTCCATGAATTTTCAATTTATGCAACATGTGTGTAAGAGCTCTCAAATACCGAGTGCCTTCAAGTATACTCATTTTCCACTATTAGTGTATCTTGTGTGTTATAGAGGACTTGACACAATACATTGTACGTCAAGAACAGTGTTTATCGTTGAGAAATGAAAGAATACCATTCGTTGTAGAAATTTGATGTTACATTTTAGCTAACCCAATATTTCTTTCTTTTTTTTTTCGCTTATTGTAATATTATTGTTAATATTTGTAGGAATTATAAGAAATATACTCTGCAATTTTCAGGAAGGTAAAGATGCACGATTTTCACAACATTATTTAAAACAAAACAAAATAAATTCCTTTTCGCCGAGATATGTACGTGTATTCCTATTTTATTGTTTTGAATTTTCAATACCGTCAAACAATAGTCTCTTTTTAGTATTCTAACGTAAATCAGTATTGGATATCCGGCTAACGCATATGACAGGCACAAACGTGCAGTTACGATTTATAGTGTATATTCTACTGTGTAAAGGGTAAAGTATAAACTAGAAAGAATCAATTGGACAAGTTGGTCGCAATTGTGTTAGTCTTTTATGAATGCTTCATAACGTAGCGGGAGTTCTAAATTTGTTTTCAAAAAAATTTTTGCGATAAACAACTTCCTTTATCTCGAATGTACGTACTCTTATTCAAAGTTTAACTTTACACTAACAATAAGTTATCTTTATTGCCAAATTTAACTTTCGATTTTTAAGTAAATCCTTTATAAGTATTTATCTCATCTCGTTTTACATACATAATTCATAAATATCTGTATCCATTTCAAATTTAGGATTACTTATTTTCGCTTCTAGTATCGAATATTCTTTACGTTTTGCATTTTTAAATAATATAATAATATAATAATGGTGTAATAAAGTAATAATTACAAATTATTACCAATATATAAATAATTGTCTAGATACATCAGGCACTAGCGTATACTATATAATATACGATACATATTTTTGGTAATTCTACAATAATATCTGTATATTAATATGTTGTATATTAATAATATTTACAAGTATATTTTGGTCATATACGTATTGTTTATTTATATAAATTAGCCATGCTGTAACGAAGCAACTAGTAGAAAAGTAAGGTAAACGAAAATTAATAATTAACAATCAGTTTTACACTTAAAGTTTAAAGAAACATCAAAGTAAGATCAATATTTTGAAGAAGTTTTATGATCGCGCAATACATTTTTATGACTAATTAATTATTACATGCATTTCCGTAACTCGATTTATTTGTAATTATATTGTGTTTATTTCAACGCATTTTTACTGGTTCGGATTTCATCTAAAAGTGTGAGTTCTATTTGAATAATCTAATAGAATACATTAGAGAAACTGGAGATATGATAGAATATATAAAATTTAATGGAACATATACAGTGATTCGCGAAAATATTATACATTTTTTACGAATATATTACGTGTACTGTGCGAAACATTTTAAAGTTTCATTAGCACTACTGACACGCAGCTGCCACGATTACAGTGATAAAATTTTTAACGATTCTGAAAATGTGTACACAAGTTATAAGATATTTACTGCAAGTATGTACTTTGCAGGGATTACAAAAATATTTAAACGTGCAATCGTTTGCAATATTAATAGACTTTACAAGGAGATGACAAGGACTGCGCAATCTCGAATGAGTTGGCTGTACGTCTATTCGATATTTTAGGTTGATCTAGATTTAGGTAAAACAGCTCTGTAAGTATTTGAGTGTATAGTGATTTGTTCTGAAGAACTTGATGAGTTTGTCTATATCTTACTTTATAAATTCTTGTAATATTGATATTATGTTATTTTTATTTTTACAATTTTTTTTGATAAAATTTTGATTATTTTCATTTGTTATTAATAGAAGCGTTTAACACCTAAGAAATTGCTGCATCAACAACAAAATTTCTCGATTAATTTCTCAAAAACAAAGGGCCACGTACTCAAATCTTTTGGTACTGTTTTATCATCAACTTAAAGCATCAAATGCACATACAGCCAAGTTATTCAAGATTCCGCAGTTCTCGCCTTTTCCTTCTTAGTATTCAATGACACCATCTGTAGCTCTTATTATAGCTGGATGAGGTGACTATTCGTATTATACTATCACTACTACTTATTATGCTATTACATACTACTACTCTATATATCTTTCTAGATTGGATCCAAATTTTGTCAATATAATCATGGTAATCGCGTCTTATTACAGTATCAACAAAATCTCAAAATTTTTTATGTAACACGCATGATATACACATGAAAGCTTTCGATGTGTAGTCGAAA